>FN649729.1:5308946-5348946 GCA_000310025.1 Ectocarpus siliculosus | reverse complement strand
AGCCAGGGGTCGGATCACCTTCGCCCTTCTCGTCTCCCTCCACCACCTGCCTACCATCGTCTGCCTTACCCCGTCTATCGTTGACCGTGGACAGCGCTATCCCGAGCTTGTCCCCTAGCTTCTCCCGGAGGTTCCCCTCGGCGCTGGAAGTGTCGACCGGCCCCGCCGCGGTTGACGTAGCGTCGTCCCCATCCGCGCTGTTGCCGTTCGACCCCCCACTTTCGCTTTCGTCTTGCGGTCGCCGTCGTTTCTTCCCGGCGGTCAAGGAGACAGAAGCAGCGGAGCCGTTCTCCTGGTCAGCCGGTGCACCGGGCTTGGCGGATTCTCCTTCCGTACCTCCACCGACCGCGATGCCGCAAGACGCACCGCCCACGGAAGCAGCTGTGCTCGAAGCTGTGTAACTTGAGGAAGGGCGTTGGCTTGCGCTTGAGCCGGGCACAGCGGCGGCTGCACGCCGAACGTCGGAGTTGCTCGATCCTCCGGTTGCCGGCGCACCACCCGTGTTGCCTTGCCCAGGGGCGGGCGAAACAGGCTCACCCTTCGCCAGCGCTAGCTGCCTCTTGTAGTAGGCGTGGAATTTGTTCGCCGGGTTGAGGAAGTCGAACGTAGGGTTCGATACTTCCCTGGCTCGTAACAACAGAGCGCGGCGGCGTGGGAGGGCGGGGGGAGGGTCAGACGAAGGCGTCGGAGTCTGCTGCTGAAGAAAAAAAGGTCAAGGGAATGCGGTTTCAACACTACGAGGCGCATGACCGGTCTTCTACTCTTTGTTCACTACTAGGGAGTGCGACCTACGTCTCCCCACAGGGACTGGAGTCTTCCGTGATGTGAATCCTGTATTGTAGCGCGCTCACTTCGCGAGAGCCAAAACGAGGTACAAGTACTCGCAGCACTCACTCAGCTGGCAAAAACGTCATGCGGTGTTCGAGGTCATCACCCACTCACACTTCGCTCTTGCCGCTGGAGTAAAAAGAAGCGGATTCTCAATCGCTCGTCGGGAAGGTATCGCAACAACTCGACGGCATCGGACCACGCGTTCCGCATGCTAGCAAATATAACGAGACAACACTCACGCCTTGGTCGAACAAACGCGAAACTTCACTCAACAAGGTTAACGTAACGCCTCTCGCCCCGCAGCCGAATCCACCGATAGCCCTCACCTCTTCCTGACACGGTCCTCGAACGCCTGGCCGTTCTTGGCGACGTAGCCGACCATCTTCTCCACCACCTGTCGCTTCTCTTCCCCTGGCACCGCCGGGGACAACAACACGCCTTCCCCCACCGAACCCCCCGCCTCCCCCAAGCTCACTCCCGCAGCCAGCGGCAACGTTGTCCCTGTGGGAGCGGCGGTGGCCGGCGGGACGGCTGCGGCGGTGGAGGCGTTATCCTCCTCGTCTTCGGAGGATTCATAAGCGCCGCCCAGCAGATTCGGAGCGCCCACTTCGTCCGAATTTTCGGCGTCCGGCGGTGGTGGCGGCGGAGGGGAAGGAGGAGGAGGAGGCGGCGGCGGCGCTTCCTTGGCAGCTGCAGCGGTAGGACCGGTGACCGACCGTGATTGCCGTCGTGGCGACAACGGGAACAAGTGCCGTGCAAGACGAGGGTTTCGGCAGACGAGAGGAGGGGGGGGTGGCGACGAATGCGAGCGGACGTGGGCAGGGGGCGGGGGGTCGTCAGCGTCGTCGATGAGAACACGGCCAAGTCGGTGTGCAAGCGGGAAAAGGTGCAGCAGCACGGCTCACCGACGTGGCTCCATTCCTCCATCCAGACACACCAATAAACAACCATGAGAGCCAACGGCTCGCAACGGTCAGGTCAAGTCAGCGCGTGGAGCTGAAATGGCGGAACATTCAACGACCGTCGCCCGCGCATCACGGAGAGCCGTTGGAGGAAGAGCCGCAGTTGCCGGTGAGATGGGGTCAGCGCGCAAAACTCATCTGTCTCCGCCAGGTCTGGCATTCCCGAAAAACATTCAATGCCGCTGTAACACCCACCTGATTGTGATCGCAGCAGTCAGTCAACGTCGCGTGTTCAACTGACTGCCAACGTTTGCGTTCCTCCAAACTCTCCCGAGCCTTACCTGCGCCCAAGCTCAACCCCGCGAGAAATTTCAGGTCTTTCAACGGAGGCCACAACATTCGGAACCATCTTTCCGCGGCGTAGGGAGGGATGTCCACAAGCTCAACCCCAACCCTGACGAGAGAGCATAAAATCCCAAACGCGACAAAAAACAGTCTCCGGAACTCTCCCTTCTCCCTTGGCATCGACAAACAATTCAAGGCTACTTTGCAGTCATGAGGGTGGAAGAGATGGACGGTTCGTGGGAGCTTCATGCCCCGTGTGTGTCGCGTGCGCCACACACAAGAGAGAGAGCGAGAGAGAAAAAAACGGCCGCGATCGATGGCCGCCGTCCATTCGCCTCCCGTCAAAAGAGTAGCCTCTTCTGAACGGAGAACCCCCGTTCTGGCCACGTGTTGCACAAACCAGGAACGGTTCCCGAACCGGTCCGTGCGATGCCATCCGCCCCCGCAGCAGAAGTAGCCCCGGCGGTTTCAACCATCTGCTCTTTTGGGGGGAGAGCATCCTCTCGCCTCCAGAGCTATCGGAGAGTCCTCATCTTTTTCTCAGCAGACGGCGAGGTTGGCTAGTGCTCCTCCAGACAGAGCACACGAGATTTTCCAGACGCCTCCCGAAGGGTAGTGTTTGTCTCAGCCATTCCGTTTCCCTGGCTTGCTCTCCATCCTTCATCGTTGCTCAGGCGCAAAAAACACACACGCAGATGGCAGATGGCGGGGGGGAGACAGGGAGCAGCGGGAGGGGGGGGGGGGTCCATACTGCACGGCATACACCGTACGTACAGCGCAGCACGACCGACACATACACACACACACACCTGAAGCAAGGCTTGTCTGGAAACACTATCGACAGAGGCCTCTCGAGACCAGCTGGCTGTGGAAGCAACAAAAGACACCTAGGTACTGCAGTCAAGGAGCCGTGATTAATCAATCACAAGCAGCGCAGAAAATATTCCGATGTTCGTGGCAAACACCCCTCCCCGTCATACCGACGTTCTTGAATTATCGGCTACGCATCCGGTCGGCCAACAACAAATCGCGCTTCACGCGCCGACCTTCGGGTTGAAATACCGGAAAACACAACCACACCACGCCCCCCTGGAACACCAACACAACTCCGTCGAGCACCGAACGGGCGGGACACGCCCGGGTGGGTCGATCCGACCGGACTATTAGGTGCCAACACCGACCAATCAAAACAGCCACGGACCTTTGGCAGCCGCTGCCTCTCGCTCTTTCCTCTGCTGGTCCTGCCTCTGCCGGGCCTCGGCGCGCTCTGCCTGCAGCCGCTGCTGCCGGGCGTACTCCGCGGCAAGGGCGCTCTCCCCCCAAGACTTGAGGAAGAGGTAGTAGGGGTGTACAGGGTCTTCGTCCGACAGAAAGGAAAAGGCCTCGTTGGCCTGCTGCTTGAGCCGAAGGAGTACTTCCAGCTGGTGAGCGTCCGAATCGCGGGACAAGAAGGTTGAGGAGTTCAGGGTATATGATGGTGTTATGCAAAACAATAAAGAAGACTCTGCCGTTGGAGAAAATAGTACTCCGTCTAAAGGGGATGGGAGGTCTAAGTCATTCCAGTAGTCAGTGAGGTTTGAGGAAATCACCTGCTGGACACATATCGGCCATGGTTGAGCCTGTTGAAAGAAAGTCTACATTATGGACTGAGAAATCGGTGATAGCAGCCGGAACCAAAAAAAATTATTTTGCCATGCATGATGACTTGGGAACGGGCATGGGTTTCCAGCACAGCATTTAAATATCACGCCAAGCTAAGAGGTCAACCAACACGACAACGACAACAAGAACACCACCAGTGGGCAAGCGGACCGAAGCAATATCAACCAAACGTCGGGACTTTAGTCATTGATAATAACCTTGACTCTTTTGGTGAGGATAAACACGACTGTGAACTTGTCTTGTCCTGGTTTGGCAACAAAACCATTACCGCCGTGACGCAACCACAGCAATGACGCCGGACACCCAGCCATGCACTCAAACAAAAGAAAAACACGCCCCACAAGAAGCAGTCTCTCTCCGCGCACAGCAGAATAACGCCGTGCTATCTGCATACTGCACCTGAGGAGAACGAACGGCCGTCCTCGCAGTCCCGACCATCATCATGTGCTGCCGAAACGTTGCCGGCGCCACCAGCTCCTCCGGGATGCCAAAGTCCGCGACAAACTCCTCAAACTGGTCCCCCCCCGCACCCTTCGTGGGCTCGCTCCCTCCACCCCCGGTACCATCACCCACTGCTACTGCTGCTGGCGCTGGCGGCGGGTCAGCGTCCGCGGAAGGCGGAGGGGGTTGGGCCGTTGCCCAGGCACCTCGCCCGGCGTTCGCCGATGTCGGTGGGGGGCTGGCGGTTCTTCCGTAGTAACCGTAAACCTCGGGCTCCTGACAGTATCGACAAATCGGATAGCGAGGCCAAGGTGAGGCCGGTCAAGAACACAACGGACATGGAGCATGTGGAACAACGAAAGTGTGGGGGCGTGTGGGATGGGCTTAGGGGGTGGTGTGGTGATTGGTGAGACATGTCTGTCAGATGATAGGGTGGCGTCCCGGTATTCGCTTCGTGTGTGCGGTCGTCTGGGCACCGTTTGCTTCACAACAAGCAAAAGAGCGCGACCAGGAACAACAAAACAACACTTGCACTACAGCGCGAAGAACTGCCTAGAGCAGCCACAACAACAGCAACAGGCTGTGCTGTAGCAGTAGGCATACGTGCACATCTGAAAGCTCTACGCTTAAAGCGGAAGTTGCGTTGCGGGGTGTGTCACCTCCTCCTCTTCCTCGTCCCCGAGGCCCCCACGACTACCGCCGTGTGCATAACTCCCCGTGGGAGCAAACTGCCCAAGCCCCTCCACCACCAAAGAATGATCCCCGCTGGGAAGGCCCTCGTACCGCAGCCCATCCGCCTTACGCTCCTGCAATGTTGGGGAGGTTGCACACAAAACGCCGAAAACAAGAGGGCGCGTCAAGGGAGATAAGGGCCAATCCGGCGGGGGGGGGGGGTCTATTGTATACCAAACTTAGCGTGGCACAATGAAACCCAACAACCGTGTGAGGCTATTTAGAGTTTGTACGAAACCATCCTGTAGTCACACTTAAACTAGGGTAGAGAAAGCTGACAACACAGCTGCCCGTGCTTCGCAAACACCGTACCGTACCACAAAATAACCGTTCGTATCAGGCAAACACCGTACCGTAGACCGCGGTATTTACCCGTATCACAACGCCAATAATCAATAGTAGAGACTCGGGGCGGAGACCAGGCTCAGGTGGAGGAAGGGAAGACTCGGACTGTCCCGCAATCATCGCCATCACAGCAGTCGCAAGCAACGTGGGGTGTTGATATCGCCAAAACACGATCCGAGTCCCGGTCAACAGAAAGGCGGCGAAGCCGCCGGGCTGCCTCCTCTCACGCTACAAGGCTGCACACGCGCCCCATACCTCAAGGCGTACGTAGACGGATGGATACATTTACATTACACCAATTTGATCACGAAAAAAAAATAGAGACAAAAAAGGCACGCATATGCATACGGCAAAAAAAGACAAAAAAATCACACGGTTGGCGCACCTCGGCCTCCAGCTTTACGGGAAGGGCGGACCCTGTACCCTTGCTGAAGTCAGACAGGTCCAGCATCCACCGTGCGTCGAAACGGTCGAGCATCAGAGGTTCCCCCTCGGGATCCTGCGTAAGGACAACGAACATGTACACAATTCCGGGAATAAGGTCGGAATACTATCATCATTGCGTAAACCTACCGCCTCGGCAGAGCAACAAGGTAAACATTTAGAATGTACATGTGTGCACAGGGGGTGTGTGGCTCTCGTGTTGAGCACAGAGTCGAGCGTGCACACCTAACATGTGTCGTCATGCGTAGTACGGCTGCCTCTTGGGGAACCGCTTGCCAAAACCGGACAGCTACATGGGCAGGTGCACGGAGAGATGGTCACCATCTTGGTGACGCCGGTGTTAGCGTTAGACATCGTATCGCAATTTTTGGTAATCCCCCGGCGCTAGGAAAATACTTCTAGAACATAAGCAAATAATACTCTTTGGTCACCACAGAGAGCACAAACCTCCACGTCCTCTGGTGGAAGCACGGTTCAATCGTTCGCGTGAATCTAACGCCCGAAATAGACCCTAGGGAAGATAATTTAGATCTCTCGACCTTCAAGACCCAAGAGATGCAGGCGTCAATGGGATTCATGCAAGAGCATCTCAAGATGCTGATAAGAAGCACCGCGCCTCACGCGCCGGGTAAAGGCCCCAGCCGGGCAACATGTAGAATACGAGGTAAGGATTGGTAGAAGAAGATCTCAACATGCTGATAACAAGAAGCACCGCATCTCACGCTCTTTCTATCTCTACATACTACAAGGGCCCCAGTCGGCATACGAGTCTTCACACAGCAAACTCAGCAGAAAGGAAATTACGAAATTACCCAGGTGGCAACATTCTGATGAAGAACATGCAGGGATCGGAATGGTTCCGTTGACACCAATAGAGAGAGCACCACGGGTCACCTAGAGATAATCGCTACGGTAACCGCCAAGTCGGGCGTGGTGGCGTTGATTTATCAAGACCGTTGATTGGTCAAGGCCGTTGATTGGTCAAGACCGCGCACCTGTGGGACCGTGAGAGGTCGCAGGTGAGCCCCATCTTGGACAGCGGTGGCCGCGGGGTCATCGCGGAAGACTTGGCACGCGTAGGACTGGACGTACAGCTGCTGCAGCTCGGGATCGCTGTCCTCGTCAGAGTCTCTGTCCGCACCCGCTGCCGCGCCGCCCGGCGCCGCCTTCTGTGATGACGGGGGCGGCGATACACCGCCACCGCCGCCGTGCTTGGGTTGGAGAGAAAAGACAAAAGACAAAAGGCACAAGGCACGTCATTTTTGAAACAATGTACAACATACATACTTACCCGTGGGACAATCAGGTACATCATGTATTACTATTATATTGTCAGTACGTACGACCCAACGAATCCATCTCTGTATCATATAGAAAAGAGTCTATGTAAGACAGACCATTCTTGAAAATACTGCCATATAATTTAATACTTCGTAGTTTTTTTTACGGGTAGTCTAAGGATACAAGACAAGAAGAGCGGGAGCCTACTTGAACAACACATCTCAGCACAACATTTTGTTGTGGAAGTATGTACAGACAGCAGTGTCATCACAGTGTACATTACAAGTGTACCTTCCAAGCAGCCTCCAGAGGTAGTGCGTGAGGGGCAATCGAACCCGGACCATGGTTCAGAACTACACACACTAACATAGTTTTCTGCAACAAGCAACAAGCAACAAGCAACATCACCCGCGACCAACGACTAAAGGGCTCGCCGTGTATGTGCCTCCCGCTCCTCTTCTCTGCTTTGAAAGGAAACACTACACTGTACAATGCAATCACTTCGAGAATAAACTCAGCCTCACGTGGGCTGGCTTTCCTTCACCAGATGAGAATGCACAGAAAGACACCTTGTTTTGTCTCATCCATGAACTCACCCCGTGATAACTTTCGGTGGAGCGAGACTTCCCACTCCCTTCCTTCCGCACTCCCATGTTCACTAGTGTGGACAGAGAGGGAGACGGTGGTATGTTGTGTTGGTACGGCGCGCTCTGACAGAGGTAGTGTGTATGCTGGTGCTGTGAGTCTGTGAGTCTTCTTCTTTCACGGGGGGAGACGCGAACTGTATTCCCGATTAAAGGCCTCCCCATCAGTAGCCAGCCCGCGCTCTCCCCGCAGACACTCCCGCACCCGCACCTCTTCGACAGGGAGCCAGCATCGCACCCACGTTGAACCCCTCATCACACGCGTCTACGTTACCAAGGGCCCTCCATAGCTATATCGTGGTGAGTGTTCGGAACCCGGCTTCCTGACTCACGCGCACCGCTGCTGCGCTCCCGATCCGAGCGGATTGCTGACCTGGATTGTGATCCTTGTTTTCCCGAAAAACTTGCTGGATTGAAAAATCGGGAAAAACGTACCAGCTTTATTACTTTGTTGTGTAGGTCCTCCTGCTGGTTTTTTGCCCTTGGTTGTTCGTCAAGACAATCATCCAAGACTCCCACGCTGTCGGCGAAGGCAGGGGATCGCGGGGTGCCCTCCAGCGGTGCGCGCTCGAGCGCCGTGCGCGTGATGCCACACGCATCGCCAATGCCACGTCCGACCTCGTTGCAAGAAAACTAATGCTGTGCTGTAACACGTAGCCTTTGTAGACGTGGCTTGTGCTCTCTCTGCTGCTCTGGCATCACACCCTGTGCCCTGCTAGCTAACCGCGTGCTGTGACCTCCTGTGCCACTGCGCCAACAACATTCGACCACCAAACAGAATGTACCGCACGGGTTATATCTCTCGGAGTGCGTCTCTCGCCACGCACGTCGCAGCGCACGCGACTTGGTGTTGAGAAATCCAACCCACATGCACCAAACGAAAAAATAAGATCGTACACCAGTAGATGAGACGTGTACCCGTCGTACGTGGTCGTTTGCAATGCCATTCATTCATTCGGTCCTTGAACTTGCAGGTTTGGTTTGGTTGAGCTTGCTGCCGTTGTGGTCTTCTTTTCCCATGGCCATGCCCGGTGGCGGCTACGGCGGGTATGGCGGGGGCGATGGCTACAATCACGTGAGTTTTGACGGGCCCCTCTGTGTCATTATGTGCCTGTTTTCTTTTATTGGCAAGGAGTGGGGATTAACCCTTCACGTTGATTACAGACATGGGCCCGCGCCATCTCCGTCGGGCGGTTATGTTCCGGCGGGATTTCCCGTCTGGATATTTTTTTTGGAACACAGAATACGAATGTCACAACACTACAGCAGGACAAGCGGTAGAGTCGCAGCTGCTCCTTCGCCGACACCCTTGCCGAAACAGAATCTCAATTACATGGCTATTACAACGTGCCCTCGATTGTTGCTATCATCGCCAAAAATTGCGTCTCGGAACAACGCTTGAATTGATTCTGGGCATGTGCTTTCAGCAGCAGCAGCAAAGCAGTAGATGCGTTATACAACCCAGCCGAGTAGCCTTGAAAATGCCAGGAAACGAATGCATAATGGTTGATATTGCGTTACCATGGTTGATGCCTTCTCCTGTACTACGTACTTGCCGTCCAAGCAGCAGCGGTATGTATCTGCTGTGGATCTGTGGATACAGCAGAGCTGATGTACGGACCATACCACGGTTGAAGGCGGAATAACAAACAAGGGCACCCGTTAATTGAATGGTTGCAGCATATGAGAGGTCGGGATACGACGCGGCACGGGCCAGGTGTAGACTATGAATACTCTACATTATTTGTACCACATTACACATTGCATATTTACCCTACTTACAGCTGTAGTCAGCTTTAGGGCTAGTCTATGAATAGATGCTTGCTCCTCTTCAGAAAGTCTATATATTAATGGTGCAGCTTCCTGTCCTAAAGACCTCGGGGCCACCCGTCCAACATATGAAAGGTCTGTGTTATTTCTTTTGCATAACCTCGGCGATGGCAGTCAGTGCACGAAGTATACGATATATATCATACCACAGGAGTCTACACAGCCATTCGGGGGAATCAGCTTGGGTAATTTTGTAGCCATGGCAAGGAGAAAGAGAAACCTCCTCCAGAAAAAACTAAAATAGAAATGGTGTCGGGGGCTGTCGGCTGGCCGCCACGATGGATGCCCTCGCATATTCTACATACGAGAACACATTCACCAACGTCTGTATTGAAGACATTGAAGACATTGGGTGGTAGATGCGACGGGAAACACGGTGCCACACGGACTGACAGAGGTCTTGCCATGTGATTTTTTGGGTTGCTACTATTCACGCTTTGAGGACGGCGGAACAAAATGACCCGTGAGAGCTAAACATGCATTTGTCGCTCCAGGAATCATCATGCAACACTTGCTGATGTGATAGTCCGGATGGATTGGGTTACATGTACGGAGAAGTGGACAGACTGGGGAGGTGCCGGCATCATCCGTTACACTGTGGCTTACACAACACCTACTAATCACCAAGCTGTCGCAGAAAATGATAGTCCGTCGCCTTATGGGTATGAGCTCAATTGGTCCGTGGAGAGGAACCATTTTTTTTTTTTTTCCTTCCCCGGTGTTTTTGTCGTTCGTTGCGTTGGCCACGGCTTGCCGCCATCATCATTGCCAGCCACGCTATCTACAATCGACAGCAGCAGTCACCGCGGGCGGGCCCAGGAATCGGAACGCACACGGTCCCCTACTCACTCAGTTGCAGCACTGCTGCTGTTACAGCGGTATCTATGTATCTAGAGAGAGCTGCGAGACCATCGCTCCGGGACGGAATCCCGCTACAGTATTTACCTATTTAGCCCTTCCCAAGAGACGTGCCGCGCAGCAATCGGAGTATATCGAGCTTGTCGAGTTTGGTGCGGGCCAACTACAACGGAGACACTTTTCAGCCCCAGTAAGCCAGACGAACGAATGGACTGGGTCGAACAATTTTATAGTTTTCGGCGCTATCGCAAAGGATACGTACTCCCTTCTCCACGGAAAGAACCGAAATGTCTCAATTCGGGAGCGGGCGGGCATAACCTCAGCCGACCCACGCTGATGCGTGCGGCCGCGCTGTATGCACACGTGTTGTGGCGTAGAGAGCGGTGGACGAAGCCATTGTCTTTGGGGCCGTCAAGAGCCGGTGCTGCTAGAGCTTTCGCCGCCGTGCGTGTTGTTGGCGATCGACGTGCTGTGGTCGCGTCGATGGCCAGGCATGGCCAAGATTGTTTGCGAGATGAGGACGCCGAGACGGTACAATACCGGCCTCTGAGTCGACAAACTTTGGACAGAGGAAGGACCCAATCTCAGCGCCCCACTGCTTGCGTTTTTTTTTCACCTGTCTCTGCACTTGTGCTGCGAACAGGCTGGTAGCAATGGCGTACACAGCAGCAACAACGGGGGTCACCACACCTACGGTGGCAAGGGGGGCGTGGGCATGATGGACGGAAGACATCAGGAGGAGGAGGAGGAAGAGGAGGACCTGAGCGGCTTGGAGGCGCTCGTGCTTCAGCTAGAGAACGAAAAACACATGGATCAACACCTCGCACACGATACACAGGCCAAGCTTGAGGTGCGATGTGCACGTCTGTCTATCCTAAAGTACTGGGGATGGACCGTGTCGTTGTCATTCTTGTTTGTTCTTTTTTTTATTGTTCTACCGCTCGACGTGTTCCTCCAGGTATTCCTATACAACTTGATTTTGTTATCTGACCGACAGCAGTTGCATGGCATGCTCGGGGCCCGTTGTGCCTTGCCATGCCCATTATGTTAAGGATCTCTTTTTCGACTGTTGTACAGTTGTACTTGGACGTGTTCAACCGTTTCAAGATTCACTATATCAACCGATCGTTTAACCGACTGCAGCAGTAGTCTATGTCGACAGTCGTTAACCATGTGCATACGGTGCGGTCCTACAGTGTACTGCTCGCCCTCGCCCCCCCCTGCTATAGCAGTACTGTAGCAGTACAACAGTGATCCCCGCCACGCGTTCCGTTTTTCGAGAAAGGCTCACGACGATACCACTCATATTGTCGCTACCTGCTTGATGTTTTAGCACAAAAATGCTCTCGGAACCCACTCAATTTTTTCATCCACTAAACGTACAGCAGTGTAGGCCGATTATATTTGGTGCCGCCGCCTGTACTCCTACCAGCATGTCGCAAGATTGGGTCCCGCACTAGTTTCGTTTTGTGTTGTTTGCGATTGTTCACGCCTCCCTCCGAAACACGGGACCCAGTCGATCAATGGTCTGTGGGCATGATGAGTGTGGTACGTCCTAACTTTTGATTGGTCCTGGCGTTGTGCCTTAGGAGACAATGTATTGTCTCTGTGTGTAGCTTTTGGAAACACGAGCCCCTTTCACAGGAAGGGTGTGGTTGTCTGTTCGCCATCTATCGTATACTCTATTCTAGTCACAGCGAAAAAACGGCCCAGTCTATCGAGCAAAAAAGCGAAATGGAATGGTCCGGGGGGCCCGGGATTCGCGGACACACTTGGACCCCCAAGTGTCGGTTGGTAGGTAGTCAATCCGCTTGAGAGCTGTAACTCGTGAAACCAAACCCGGGCGGTGAAAAACACCTACACCTTGGTTTCATCTAATATATATATGTGTGGTTGCTCCGTATGCCCCCCCCCCCCCCGATGCTCCGTCTCCAAGATGCGGGCAGTAGCGCACCTTGAGGTGGAGCGAGGCGTTCGAAGAATGCAACAGGCCCACGAGGAGAAAATAAAAGCCTTTCTACTCAAGGCGCAGGATATCAACGAGGACTGCCGCATCCGCGACAACAAGATCAAGGAGCTTCAGCAGATTGTGAGTTACCAGTCGTGAGAGGAAGCGCGTGTGTTCCCATCAGACGCCGCACATCCCTTGTGTGTGAGAGGAGCTTCTTGTTGTTGGCATCGGCCGAGCTGAGCCGTGTGTGTCTGTGTGAGAGTTCCTTTCAATAGGCATCGGTCTCGCTAAGCAGCTAAACAGCTCCTGTTACAGGCGTGTGCTTGTCATCCTACAAATTTTATTTTCCATATGCATCAGCTGGGGTCAGTCACGGATGTAGTCACTCAGTACGACGGCCAGGCCACACGGCAGAGATTTCCATTGTTACTTTTTTTTTGCCGACCTTACCGCTGCACGGCTTGCCTGTTCTTGTCGCGAGGCCAACCTCCAACCTCCATTGGAAACCCCCAGCGGTTGCGGTGTCATGTAACCTCAAGAATCGCCGTGTTTTTTTATTTATTTTTCTCCCGTCAACAGAGCCACGATATGGACGAGGAGATGGCGCAAGCCCTGACAAAGCGGAAGGAGACAGTCGAACAGGTCAAGAGGGAGGAGAGAGAGGCTTTCCGGAACCAGGAACGGTCTGAGGAACGGTCCAAGAGGCATGCCTCATCGAGCGGCCATTACGGCAGCGCCAGCGGCGACTACAGCAGCGGCGGCGGCGGCGGAGGCCATAGCAACGGGGGAATGGGGATGGGAATGGGAATGGTTTCAAGGGTAGGGGACATGGGTCGCCGCACTCAGTCTTCTTCGGGGGCTTCCTTTTCGCCGCGGGGGGCGTATGCGGGCAACCGGGTGGCGGGCGGGCGGGGGGGGGAGGGTACAGGAATTGCGGCGGCGGGGAGAGATAGGGAGAGTGCGGGGGGGGCGGCGGCTCGGTCCAACGCTCAACCGAAGCCCTTCGAACAGATCCGGCAGGCTTGCGTCGAAGACACTCTAACGGACTTTTTCGGCTTATGACGGGGGACGTGTTTGGCTTCTCTCTTTTTGGGCAGGAGGTTTTCGTGTTTTGGGGCAAGTGACGAGAGCCTCCCTGGGGCTTGCAACGCGTACCTCACTTGTCTGTGTGCTTTTTAGTGGTCCCGTGAGTCTTTGCTTTCGAAAGCAGCGGTCTGCGGTCTTGAAGGCGTACAGAAATGGGGTCCAGGCAGATGGCTCAACTCCATCGGGGGGTGCGGCAGCTCTGCTGGGGCCACGGGTCTATTTCGCCGGAGAAATGGCGGCCCTGCAAGTGTAGAGTCTACACGGCGGTGTTTTCGTGCGTTTGGACGATCCATGTGTCATTGAATTTGTTACGTGTGGCAACAACATTTTTAACAAGAGATGACCAAGGGGTGGCTCGGTCATGGGCACGTTTGATGAATGCGGAAGTTCGTTGTGAGAAAATAATTCGACAGCTCTCCTCAACGGTCTTGCCGGGGTCTTTCGACACTCTAGTTTTCTGCAAGAAATGTCACAAGACATAGATGTCGTATCGGGCTTCGCGGTGTCGATTAAGTCTTAAAACATTACGCTACGCTACGCGACACGGAGGGATAGATATCATATCACCTCTTGATTTGCTGTGGGCAAGGGCCGAGAGTGCTGATCGTATGGACACCCCTTTGACTCTTGTTGAGAATGCCATGGTTGTCTTCGGGCCTTTTGTCTAGCCTTATTTTCTGTAGTTTTCAGTTTTTTTTTCGTTGTTGTCGTCGGTGATGAGCGTAAACGTTGTCGGCCGGTGGACTGCTTTGTTTATACTTGGTCAAGTAGTTCCCCTGGTGCGAAAAAAATATGGCAACCATAGAAATGTGTCGATGATGCTCTTTGGTGCAGCGTTATACCATCATGTGTTCGGTCCCTGTAGGTTGTGTGCGGCTTGGATGAAGGTACCTGGCCGCACTGTCGTTCTCATTCTGTAGTAGTGTAGCTCATCTATTTGTGATGTGCATCGTCTTTTTGTAAGGCTACATGTAGCGGTGATGTGTGGAAGGGGTGTGTATAGAGAGATCTTGTTTGTCTGAAGTGACGTGGTTTCTCTGGTTTTTGTTGATTGTATTTTCCGTGGATGGCTTGGATTTACCGTAATTTTTAATATTTACTTGGATGCACGTGGGCGGTTTGTGTTTCATCTTGGGCAGGGGGGCACCGCCTATTTGCACACGTGTGCGCTATGATAGCCTGGAAAGCACCTTGTTTTAAACAACGAAGTTTTTAGCCCTTTGCATATCCACAGATACACCAGAGAGTCAAGATGTTTTTGACAATCGGACCACCAGCGGTTGCTATTCCTGACCGACCATGGGTCCTGGAATTGCATGCGGTTTTTTGTAGTAGGTGTAGACGGATGGAAGGCGTTTCGTTGTGGTTGAAAACGCTTCCTCCGGTTTATGCCCGTGTTTGGGAATGAACTTTAGAGCCCCTCGAACCGGCGGCCCTGGGGCTTGTTTGCGATGCAGTTGGTTGACGAAACAGAGCAGAGCAGCGCCGATTGATTGTCTTTTTGTCTTTTTTTGTTCTTTTTGGTCGAGTGAGCTCTTGTCGTCGTGCTTGTCTGCGCCAACGCGTTTGTGTCGTCTTTTTGTCCCCATCAAGCAGTTAGATACCAGCAGTTTCGTGTAGCTATGTCCTTGCCATAACGATGGCAATGACTGCTGCTCCGAGCTTAATGTGCTGGATGGAGTGAGTGGTATGTACCGCAGTCCAACCAACGCGTGACATACATACCATTTAGGAGCTGTCTAACCGCCAATAGCTCAACCTCGGCGATTGAGCATTCGTACATCATCATATGTATGTGTATAGCTCAGGCAGCTTCTTCATCTCATCTGGACAAACATCTCGGGACAACAGAACCGCGGATTGGATCAGGATAACCTGCGCCCGACAGCTCAATCTTTTTACAATCGATGCAGGTGTACCTTATACACTGACTGGATAATGACCAAGCCCCTCACCAAAATCCCTACCCCACACTTACTTACACGAGTCAACGCACACCAAGTTTAGGACAACGCGCCTACACTACATATTTCTGCTTGGTTCTCTGTTCGAACGTTTGCCTGCGAGATTCAGGACGCCGACCTGTGCTATCACAGTTCAGTTCGTTCAGTGGGACGGAGTTGTGGGAGCCCAGGTCGGAGAGGTGTAAGTACCATCTCCGATTCTTCCAAAGGTCGATGGAGAAAAACAGAATCCGTCGTCTCTCTTTGTTTGCTACCAGAACAAAGCGAACAATCCACCTCGTAAGAAACTGGTACTACAGTACATTCATAGCATACGTTCGCCTGATGTCACCTTGTGGTTCTTGTCGATATTGTGGCTACGAAAGGAGCATCACAGCAGTAGTGCCACTGCGTCGACGTATTGATGTGTCCTCATTTGACGGGGATAGGAAGTGTGGAGATCAATATGCATGCATACGCCAACGAACGTATCGGATATTATTAATTATTGAATAAATGCTTGGCTAGGGTCATGTTGGCCTGTGCAGGTTTCTGCGCGGCCTCGTGGGTTGGCTATTCATGTGCTGCCCAGCGAGGTCGTGCCCGTCGTTTTCAGCTACTCGGTGCCGACCAATCACCGGGTTCCTGTGGTCTGGCAGCAGCCCGTTATTTTAGAGAGTTATTATCCTCCAGGAGGACTTGGCATCCACCGGGGATAGATTGCAGTCTGTCTACTGTACCATCCTACCATCTTGCCACCATCCAAATTTTTCCACGCTTTAGCGTCCCGTCGTATGTGTTGCGGTTAGCTGCCATACCTACTGCGAGGATGATTGATTTCTTCGCGCAAGTCGGCTATATCGAAGCGTTCGTGGTGCCCCTCTTGGCCCGCTGACCATGGTGGCCTCACTGCCGGTGAACCGTTTGTCCATTATATAATGGGTAATGTAAAATATTCGTTTTTGATTTCATAGACTTACTTGCATGTCCGATTTCGTGGGGGCGATGTCGCGATTATCACAGGGCGCGCCGGTCCATGGTGCCATATCACAGGGCGCACGATTGCACGAGGCCGAACAGGCCGCGTTCAACGTTGGTTGTCCACCGTGGGCAGCATGTCCGTCTTGGGGTCAGTGGCGCTCTTTTTCCCGGGAATTTTTTTGCGATGTACGGCGGTATAGGCGTCGCCCTTCACCCTTAATCGGACGAACGCGCCGTTGCTTGTGTAGCTACAGCACCATATAGCGACTAGCGACCACCAAGGTCAGCCAAGAAACAAAGCAAGAAGAGCCAGATAAATAGAGGCAGCCGTCTTGAACCAGCGGGAAAGAGTGTTCACGAGATGGATGGTGAGGTACTTCGCGAGCGTTCGTCGTCTGCTCGCCACGTGGCAGCAGCGCAGAAACTTCTCTGTAGTTGTCATCTGGTGTTGGTGTTCTGAACCCTCTGACGAATGAATAGCCGTTCGTTACGTTGAGCAGACTACTGCATACCACCAGATCACCAGGCTTACTTGTTTGTGTGTTTGAAACGAAGTAGCATAGGTGTGGTCGAACGCCGGTGATTGATGGGCACCAAGTCGCACGGCATCACGTCGTTCCAGCCTTAGTTTTTTTCCGCGACGATGGTTGTTTGAGATCGATCGCACCCCTTGCTCTTCAACGACGTGATCACCCACCCACTTCACCTCCTTGTCCGTCGCCGCCAGGGGTGGAGGCCGTGTACTGTATTGTAGTCTAGTACTGTAGGTGACACACTCTAACAGACGATATTTCGTGCGGGGTGCGTAGTAAGCGAACATTTGCCGTAGGAGATATGGGATGTAACACCCGCTGGACCGATTTTCGAAGCTCGAGTACTCCACGACGAGAAGAGGATGAATAAATCAAGTGATACCTCTCTCGACGAGACGGTTCCAACGCAACGTTTTTCGGCACCACCACTCTTTTCTTTTGTATTATATATAATAGAGCAATCGAGCTTTGCAATTGTGTCCGGGGTATGTGATATACAGTGGGGGTCCCTCTATAGTGCGGGTATGTGACACGCGAAAAAACCCGCACTATAGAGGGCACCCGCATTATATGCTTTCGGGCCTGAATAGTGCGGGAAGGCGCACTATTCAGGGTTTCAGAACCCTCAATAGTGCGGGTAGGCGCACTATCCACGAAATCACAAGGTTTTAGCATAGGACGTAGCCAAAAGCGAGGGATACTGTATGCAGGTGGCACGGTAGTGCATGTAACAAGTGAGGTGGGGAAAAATTGCAGTATCTCTATGGATAGAAGCCTGCATCCTTTCGCAGGTGAGTAGAGAACAGCAAAAGTTGCACATACATCGGGATGGACTGCACAGCAGCGGCAAACAATATACAACCACATCCTGTACTATACAGAGATGTTACGCAATGTACGCTCTGTACCAAAAAGGAAGGCTGCGCACAGCCCATGTTGTTGTTCCTTGTTCCATTCTGCATTGATTGATAGTTCCGCTTGCACATTAAAAAAACAAGGTTAGGCCTACAAAATGAAACCTGAACTTGCCAAATACGAAACACGTCCGTTCACAAACGAAACGAACACCTTTTCAACACGACCCAGACACACCCACGGAGAAAAAAAGAGAGGGGGGACACTCCAAGAAAAATATAATAGAAACAAGGACCCAAAAAAATCCTACATTGTGCTTCCCGCACGTTCTACCTCAAGTTTTCCAAGAAAAACCCACACAACACAACGCCATCTACGTTTGGGGGGGGCGGTTTTGAAGAAAAAACGGCAAAGTGAAACTCGCAGACAGTTGACTCATTCAAACACCCGGCAGATCCACTACCAGCAAATTACAGCAGGAGCTGCGTGGGGCAAAACGGCTGATTGATCTACGCGTCAAAAAACTCCCTAACATCGGCCTGGCGCGACGGCTTCGATGCATGCGCTTCGATCATCAACATCCGTGCCCTCTTGAGCAAGTAGCTGGCCTCGTTCAAGCTGCACCCTGCCGCGTAGCTTTCCAGGGGGGCGAAGTGTTTGAAAAGTTTGGAGGAGAAGCACGCCGGACAGAGGCGGTTCATTTCATTCTCGCCGTCCTCCTCCACCTCGCCGCATATACCATGCAGTCTGCCGCCACATCCTCCTCGACATTGGTGGCCGTCGGGGGCTTTGGGTGTGAGGTTGCTAAGTTGGCAGAGTTCGCCTGCTGCACACGGCATCCTGTGCCTCTGCTGCTGTTCCTGTGGCCAGTAGGGGTATGCTGTTGCTGCTATGCGTAGCCGGTAGGGGTATGTGTGTGTGTGTGTGTTTATTATTAGCATCGACCGCGCTAACCGGCTGACCAATGAAAAGACGTCAGTGCCAACGGGTAAAAATCAAGGTCCCTGGAATGGGGCCCAAATTCGAAAAATGCGCAATGCGCTAAATGCGAACGCCAATACGACTGTGTGTGTGTGTCGGGAAAATGTGTGGGTTGGCTATCTAGGTTTGACCGCATCTAGGCGGGTGGTGACGTGGCGTGACGTCAAATCCGCACTATATAGGGTCTTGAGAGGGGTCAAAGCCGCACTATAGAGGGGTGCCCCGAATAGTGCGGCACCCGCACTATAGACGACCCAATTTGTGCCAAGCGATTTCACCCGCACTATAGCGGGCATCCGCACTATATAACCCGCACTATAGAGGGGCCCCCACTGTATTGTGTACATACCAGTATGGTGCAAACAAAATTGTGTCATGTGTTTTAGCTACTACTATGTATGGGCGGCCTAAATGACAGGCTCTTCGTAGGCGTGGCGTACCGTAGCTCTCTGCAAGGCAAGGGTACGAGGCGTATGCATACCGAAAAATAGGCGTTTTCCTTGCTCGACGTGGCTGTTGTTAAGTGTTGCTCACGCGCGGTTCGTGGCCGAATTGTTGGCTGCGGCTGGCTTCCTCCGACGATTGCGGTCATAACATGGTTTCGGTTTCTGCAGGCGTTGCTGATAATCAACGTGGTATTCTTTTGCCATCTTGCGCGAGGCTCTACCGGTGTCAGTCCTGGTTTCGCATGTATGTCCCGCACGTGCACGAATACATGTATGCGCTATCGGTAGTGTGGATCCCGCCTCGTCTTGAGAGACCGTGCGTGCAGAGGCTTCCTCCAGAAAGTTAAAGGCGGTGAACCCGAGTGAGTCCGTTCGCCCGACGTGTCCTCGTTGATGTTGTTGCCGGGGTGGCGTGGCGTGGTTTCCCAGATCCGGCATGGTGAACAGACGGGTTTCGATAGTTTTCCGTATTCCGGTGCGGTTTTTCCACGAAAGTCGGTTTCGGTGTTTGGTGGGTGCGGTACGGTAAGCCATGCCGTCGGTGGTAAATCCAACTGGTCTTCTTGTTTCTTTCGATCACGTTCTCCGTCAGGTAGGTTCAAGTTTGGATGTTGTACACGAAGGGTCTCGAAGGTCATTTTTCCTCCGATGCAACCAGCGCAAAAGAACAGTTTGTTTTTCGTTACCCGACGTTAGTTTGGTTTTCCACGCCGCAAAAAATGTCTTGTGTTGCCGCGATCCCCGATGAACCGTTGTCTACGACACGAAAGAACGCACCAAGCGAAATACGGCGTGAACTGCGGCGCGTGAACCGACCGAGCGCCGGTTGGTGTAGGCGCAACCTTTGGCGAAACCGGCATCGATCGAAGTTGCGTGGGTTGAAACAAAAGACACCTTCTCTGTCCTTTCCGGTACGCTTAACCTCTTCTTGTAGTTCAACCTTGCTGTACGTCGTATCGTTGGTTGAGAGTGCTGGATTGTGGCAGCACGTGATTGGTCCTTCGTCTCGGCGACGTAGGAGTCATACTCAAGTGACCGCTTGTTGTCGCTTCGATGCCGTCGTGACGACCGTTACGGTCGCGGAGCCTCCCGGCTATTATTCTACCTTGTTGGGGCAGTCACGAGTCACCGACGGTAATTTTAACATGATGAGGTCCGTTGAATAATCGGTCGCTACGGTCGAGATGGAGTACTCTGTGTCGTCCTTCTTCGCACCCGGTTGAAGTTGAAGGCACCAGAGGGTCACCACCGACCGTTTGTCGATTGGTTATCGTCCTTGTAGTCGGTGTTTGTGTGGAGCCTCGCACACAACGATGTATGCATGCCCTCGAAGCGACGATCGGACAGGATGGGCTCTCATGTGTTGGCTATCTCGAGTGCGCTTGTTCAAAAAATCATGTTCTCTGTAGTGGACACGTTGGAGTTGGAGTTGTCCGGGCGCGCAGTGTTGGCGTTTCCAGCGCTTCGTTGGTGGGGAGGATTCAACCATTTTTTTTTGTGTTTGAAGTGTTGTTGATCAGCGCGTACGCTGTAGCCTTATTGTTTTCCCGTGGCAACCGGTTCCTGGATCATCAGCCTCAGACACTCGGGATGGCGGGCCCAACGGGTTCAAAACACAGCATACGACTCCACGGCGACCGCTGTTCCCAGGGCAGAGCCGCCGTGTTGGTAAACCGACAACTACGTGTAGACGGAGGACTCCCGATAGAGAATATATATCGGTATTAGGGGGTGTCTTATCAGGCCGAAAAAATACGTATTTGGTTACCAAGCTGAGCAGGAATCTCGTGGGGGCGGGAGGATCCACAAAGACAACAGCAGCAGGAGAATAATGATCTGTCCCTCCTGATGGAGCTCAACAAAGAAAGGTAGAATTTGGTAGAATAGGAACATCTGTCTTCGTTAACGGCGTAGTCTATTTCTGGATGATGGACTAGTCTACAGCAGCAGTAGGAGAGGTTCCGTGCCAGCAGGATGTACATACATATAAAATGTTGACTCGCTTTGGCCCATGGGTTCTTGTTTGTTTGTCAGTGGTGAGGTTATGTAGACTGCAGCAGCTGTTGTCTCCGTCGGCGTGGTATATGTACTACATTCGACCTGTACCGTACACGGGGCAAGGATTGCCCCCCCTTCACCGAATGGGGTCGGCGGCCGAATGTGACTGATGTATGTATGTGGTGATGGAGATACAGCAGCAGCCCTAAATTGTTGTTATAGGTACTACTACTTTAGGTTAACTGCTCATTGGAGGTGTGTGGGAAGGATTGAGATGCAGTAGACTTGTGTACTGCTGTAAGTACCATGTCCAGTAGTTGGCGACACACTGCTGTAGCCTCTTTCTTGTTCATGTAACTTTGTAACGACGATGGCGGCAGCACCACCCAAAGGTTGAGCACAGGTAGGTATAGATGTACGCAAGCACGGGAGTGTTGCGAGCTCTTGCCCGGATTGAAGACTGTGTCATCACCCGGCCCCGGTTTGTCGGGTGGTCGAAAGTATCTCCAAGTGTCGGTGTCTACAGCAGTAGTATGTACGGCGGAATCACAGGATTCATGAGATACGCCGCATACAGCAGTACAAACCAAAAAAAGACCCCCTCGGTTCCTCATGTGTCCAGGACACAACTGTGAGCATCCAAGAATTTTCTGCTTGTTGTGCTGTACCTCTCTCAGCAGCTCCGTAGATAGCGTACCATGATTGCAGAGATGCGTTAGTACGCACATCAGGTGCGGATCCAGAAGGAAGGCTCCGGTCAAAAGGAAACACACGCATCCCCCCTATTGATTAAGGAATAATAAAAACACACACAGAGAGACTACCCATTCGAGATATACCCACAGTCGAACGGGATGTGGTGGAGTCTTTTCAGTGAGTGGAGGGAAACCGGCTGGGTACTGGACTTATTGATGCTATATCGACGGAGCAACAAAGTGTGTCTACATGAGTGCGTGTCCAGTGTGCAGTACCGGCGCACAGCGAGGGCCGTGCGGGCCCGCGGGCCGCAGGGTCTCGGTTCTCGCGCGCATCTGGGAACACGAAAAATCAAAAACGGAGATCTGCACGAAAAACAAGAACATAAAAATTCGGACTCTGGCGACATGGGCATGCTTACTGCCTGTCCTCCCCTCCCCACGTGTGAGGGGATCTACTTCAGTTGCAAAGTCAACGCACCCCGTTACGGTGATCGGGAGAGTGGGGAGGTCAGGCATGGTCACCTTTTCGTGTCCCTCGAGAGGTATGCATACGTCGGTAACGTGAGGATGGTTATACATGAAAGAATTGTTTTTTTGTCGATCTTTTTTTTGCGGTTGGTTGGTTTGATGACAGAAGATCGGCGGCTCTTCAGGATAGTTCCGTTTTATTAATTTTTTGCTCGACACAGACTCACGCCCACACAACACACTTCCCATTCACACCAGCCGCGCTGTCGACAGCCTAGTGAATACTGCTGAAGCCGCTGGGATATTCAGACGAAACGAAGGGGCCGCCGTCTAGGTTTGTCGGGATCCAAAAAGAGGTGCGTATGTATGCTTACGACATGATGATGACGGTGATGATGGTGCGCTGCTGTTGTCGGCTCCTGTGGCCCTTGTCAAGAGGATTAAGGAATAATAAAAACACACACAGAAAGACTACCCATTCGAGATATACCCACAGCAGTCATTGATTATGTGATATGTCCTATCCGTTGCAAGATGACGCGAGTGAGTATTCCTGGTTTACCTTTAATTCGTCTCAATCAGGCACCCCCAGTCGCGGTGACTTGTTTGAACGTAGCTGTGTCATGAGGCTAGCCAGGCTCGGCGCCGTGCGGCGGGCGAGCAGCACGGTGTACCCTGGATCGAGAAAGTTACTTGCTGGCCGGCGCTACTGGTTCTTTTTGTCTCTTGGTTCAAAGCCACCGGCAAATTATTATAAAACAAGTTGTTCTCGAGTCGTTCATCTTTCTCCGCGTGAATCTTATGTGTAATGTCCCTGCCGACTGCAGCAGTAGTGGGCCAAGGCCTTGACCCCCGTACCGTGGTCGCACCACAATACTCACCGCTTGCTTGTGTAGACCGCCGGCCCTGCTGTCGATGCGACCATGACCGTTTTGCCAACCAAATCATTCAACCAAATCAGATGTGAAGATCTTTGTTTGCCCGCGTGTGTGTCTCATCAAACCAACAACGTAAGGTGTCACGGCGAGCAGCAACATGAGGACTGACGTGATACTGCTGGGGTTGGCCTCGCTGCTTGCTAACGCATTAGCAAGCGAGGGTGGGCTCAGCCAGCACAAGGTAAGGGTGTTGGGCCTTCGTGATGGATGAATGTTACCGTATTTTGAACGCACATCTTACTGCTTGGGTTGGCGACTGGAGACATCCATCGTGCGCCTTTTTGTAACGGTACTTTTCCCCAAAATCCGTGATCTTGGTGCTGTGTTGTGCTGCTGTGTCATCCCACTGCCTAATAGAACTCATCTATGCATTTGGTTGAGCAAGCCGCGTTTTCGCTCACAACGACGCTCCGTACTAGCTGCAACAAGCACAGGGCTGCTTGGGGTCGGCGTTGATACTGTAGTGTGTTGGACCTTCAGTCTAGAGAACTAACTTCTACGTTGCGGCTGGCTGGCGTGCGTCAAGCGACTGCAGAATTTTTTTCTCTCAGAATTGTACAAGGGATTTCGAACGGTTTTTGAAGCGGGCTTCAGCGTAGACTCAATTCACACTTCACGCACACTTTATAACGCTTGGCCATCATGGTCCATAGTTTTGGGCGTGCACGTGTAATATTGTGGTGTAGGTTTGGCAATCTACACGGAGGTTGCATGCTGCAAAAACGTACGAGCTCCCTTTGGTCAATTTGTCTCTCCGGTGGGATGCTTGTCGACATGTATTATATAATAGTTGGGGCCGACAATATTTTTCCCGCTTCTCCCGATGATGCGGTTGTGCGAACGTGCGAACGTGCGAACCGTGGTTTGCCTTTGTTTTTCATCCCGATGTCCCGTCGCGGTATGAACCGTGACGTACATACATGTAGGTTTTGGTGCATCGAATGCCTTTCACCCTTCTTGTATACTGTACCATCACTCACCACAGCAGTGACTACTGTACCCTATTCTATCGTACCTGGATTTCACCCGCCCTAACCCTAACAGAGGAATCACGACGGGGGTACAGCAGTAAAATAGAACATAGAATACCGTAAATAAATATCTTCGGTTACCCCGCTCTTTGTGGCGTGTGTGAGAGGCGCCTCAACATCAGGTACTACAGGCAACTGTTCTCCAATCTACACTCGATTTACAGCATATTGCCGGTCGCTTCGTCCTCAGTGTTTTGTATTACACGGCGGTACCGCCTTATCGTCTGGTATGGAATTGATGACGGCGAGGCTTGAGGCCGCGAATGGTCCGGAAGAATATACAAATATGCATACAAGGATCATAGCATACTATCTGTTAACAGAGATCCCCCGTGCGGCGCGTTCACTAACGTGCATGGACTCGGAACACGTTATTCTCAATGGCAGCCCTTTTTGAGGAAGACGAGCGTGGGCGACGCACGTGGCCGGAGTCTCCAATCCGGTGAGAGCCGGATGCAGCAGTCGGTGGCCCTAGGGCTTGTTGGAGGCCTTACATGTAGACTCCCCTCTCGTGTGTGCCTTACAGTACAGCATGCTGCATCAACCTAGGCCGGGCTTGTCGACGCAGAAGAGACGAACGGGCACAAAGCAAGACGCCTTGTTTTGATTACGCAAATCATAGGTGTAGACATGCTGTGTGCATGGTATGGAAAAGCAGGGGGTACCGGGTGGTGAATCTGGGGGCGTACTCCAGCAGCAGTACGTACGGCCCCGAACACGTTGTCTGTCGGATGCACAGGCGTCATCGACCACTCTCGCGGTACCCCCCCTCTGGTCTCCTAAATAGCAGCTGTACGCCTCTATAAGCCGACCAATACAAGTCCCAGACATGCAGCATCTCATACCCCTGACAACGACCCAACCCCCCCGCTTCTTGTTGCAAAAAGCCACGACCCAGACTTGCAGCAACGGCATCGAAGGAATTGAGTCCGCCAACGGCGACGTCTGCTGCCCGACTGCATGTGGGTTCTGCGGAGGGGAAGCGTGCACCGAGGCGGCAGTGAACGCCGGGCTCGACGATGGCGACTGCTGCTTCGGCGACATCATTGTCTCCGGTGCCTCGTGCTCCGAGAACCAGATGGCGCCTTGCATTATTGACGGTGAGCAAGCCTCAGTTTTTGTGGTGTGGTGGTGGTGGTTGGTGACCGTCGACGGGTGTGTTTCGATTCTGGCAAACCGCAGCAATCATCCTTGTCAACCCCGCCCCCCCCAAAAACGAAACGGGCGTGGGGCCAAAGCATGTCGGAACGCCCCCACAATAGGACACCGCGTTGATGTTTTTTTTCTCTTGTTTGTTGTCTGCGCCCTCCTTGTTCCTCTCGGATGCTTTACGTTTCTTCGCGTGAAGATGCCAGCCAAGAATCTGCCGGCGACACTTGCTCCAACACCGACGGCGTCGAGGGCATCTCGTCCGGTGACGGCGACGTCTGCTGCCCGTCCGAGTGCGTCCTGTGCGGGGGCCGGGACTGCACCGAAGCAGCGCTGGCAGCAGGTCTCGCTGACGGCGACTGCTGCGTCAGCGACATCACTAAAGAAGGCGTCAAGTGCTCCGACTCTGGGGCCGCTCCTTGCGTTGCTTACGACTGTGAGTACTTGGCCGTGGTAGGCCGCGGCGGCCATGCTGGTTCGTGGCACATGCTGTTGTTGATCTTTCCTCTGCTGTTTGGACGCGGTGTCCACAGATAGGTTTCTTTTCGCGGTGCCGTTTTCTCGGACGGAGCTGGGGGCGTCGGCCCCACCATCCGATCAGGACACGAACCCGTGCGATCCTTGGGTAACGATAAACCAACTCCCCTTGAAGTGTTGGAAGCATTTCCGTTGAACGAGAGCACCTGTGCCAAGGGGCGTTCTCAGAGGTAGGGGAAGGGGGCGGCGCGGGGGAGGGGGAGGGGGGGGCGCCCTTTCCACGAGTCGCCACAGAGCCTCGGGGGAAAAAGTCCCAGGGGTGGTGTGCGCTCATCCCGACTATTCTGGCGCCAGTCTTGACACTTTCTTTCGGCGTGCAGTTCTGACGCATGGACAGAGATGTTCGTAGTCGTCGAGGTATGTGTACTGCTGTACCCCTGGCCGGAGGCATCATTTCATCCAAGCCCAACCTGCAGGGGTATTTCGTCAAAACTTTACTTCACCAAACCACTGTCAAACGCCATATGGCGTTCCCTTCCCGGGCTCCAGATATAATGGGTAGGCTGTTGTACTGCTGTATGTCTATGACGTATGTAGAGCTTTCCGATCCGCTCCGTGTGAAGTTTGACCACCTGCAGATGTTCGGAATAATTTTCTCCCGCAATTCTGCGGCCCCGCCGATACACGCCGCCCTCTGTCGCTAGACACGTGCGCTCACCAGCAGAGCTTGCGTGGCGGGGTTGACGTTTCTGGCATACGTTGGTTGCGCTAGCGACGTGACGCGCCTTGTTCGCTTTCCCCTTCGAAGACCCTTAATGCTTAAATGTCCCTTCCCCCACCCCTCCCGGTCTTTTCCGGGCCGCCGGTGCCAACCCGTGTTATCTTGCGGCCTTTCGACGTGCGGACCGGACCTTTGGCGGCGGGCGGCGTCCATCCGTTGATCTTGTTGGTCTAGCTGAGGATGAAACTGGTGAGTGTACGTGACTTGCGCAGCCAGGGTTCCTTTGGTAGTGCGGTACGAATATCGGGGTCCAATGTGTAGTGCGATGGAAATCTCGAGCGTTGGGTACCATACAAGACTCAGATATACGTACGTGCATCCGTGTAGTTAAGAATCCCGTGTCCTTTTCCCTGGCAACATTTACAAGTATACCTTACCGCACTCCTCGTGAGGAAGGCTGATTACTGTGGACGGCAGGACATGGCCCTTCGATGCTCTTTTGGTCTCGAGTCGCCGATCTGTTACATAGCTTTGCCATCTCTGCTACCGTATGTACGGAAAGGCCGCCAAGAGATTCCGCCCCACGTGAAAATAAGGCTGCAGAAGAGAGCCAAACATGTTCTGGTCAAGGCTGAATTCATTCAGTACCAAGGCTATACCATTCCAACTAAGCCAATTTTTGTTGTGTTTCGCGACGACAATCTGAGCCTATTTTTTCACACGCATACCGTATTATCATAGTATCTATATTTGTCTTCTTTTACTGGCGCCGACTGGCGTTGTGTTCGATCATCGATCATCAGGCTCTCCCCTGGTTCAGGAAGCATCCACCCCGGTGTACATCGCTCTCGGCTGCGGCAAGATCGGCGACTACGAAGACCCCTTCACGGTTTCGTCGACGGTGTCCGACCTCACCGCGGAGGTAAGACGGCCACCGTCGCCCATCGCCCCGCCCGCAGCAGGCAGCAGCACGTGGTGCACGCGCGGACTCTCTTGTTGTTGTTTGAATGACGTGCCGCTGTTGTTTGAATCACGTGCCGTCGGCACCATCCGATCCCCTATCTTGTCTTGTCTTGTCTGTTGCGTAATCCCTTGCGACACAACACAAAGCGTTTTTTGGAATGGAGGAACTCGAGACGAACGTCGAACAACCCGTCCCCCCACAGAAGAAGGTAGCTGTACTGCGGCATAGGAAGGGGCTGAGAAGGCGGAAAAACTTTTCGACAGGGTAGTTAGGGCAGGGAAAACGTTCTTGAGCCACCTCTGTCAAAGTAGGAAGGAACGATTGGCCTTCGGTGATAGGACCTGTGGGAACAGTGTTCCACACTCTCGAGGACGCACGGTCAACCGTCTGACCGCTACGGCGTGCGAAACTGGAGTACGCCCGCCCCCCGGTAGTCGACGTCGCTTCTTCCGAATCTTGCAACTCATGGGACACCATCGTCTTGTTTCTCTTGCAACCTACTCACTTGAGAAGACCACCATCCTGTTCGTTGTCGTCACGTCCTGAGAACGCCCCCCTCCCCCCCTCACGTTATCCGGCAAAACGCCTGACAGGCGTGCTACGAGCTGTGCGCCTCGGAGTCCTCGCTGTACTTCGGGCTCGTCGAGGGCAACGTCTGCTCGTGCGGCGACGAGGAAACGTTCGTCGAAACGTTCCTCGACACGTACGACGAGCAGACCGCAGCAACGTGCAGCACCGCTTGCCCGGGGTCCCCGGATGAGACCTGCGGCGGGGCCCAAGCCTTCGACCTCTACCAAATCCGTGAGTCGCTTTTCATCCATCCACCCTCGGCGGTTTTGGGTGATGGCCGGGCCACGGTGTTCTTGCAGCATTCGTTGTTGTGCGATACTGTGCTCTACAGACAGACCTCCGATGCGAAATTCTGAAAAAGCCAAGGCAGGTTCACACAAGGGTGTTAGTCTACACGATGCACCCTTTCTTTTCAGATAATGTTTTATGAGATATGCATCCAATCGAAGAATTACTAACCGTTATAGATACGACGACAGTATTAATAGTCGAAAGGGACAGAATCGTTTTGTTTGGATTTGGCCCGGCGACGAGAGAACACCGCTTGTTCTTGGCTCTTCCGTGATGGCGACAGCGTACGAAGAACACATGTGTTGGCGGTTGTGTAGACCAAAACCTACTGTCTCATGTCGTGACTAGTACGCATACGGGCTTATATTGCACCAGTATGTAGCGGAAGTCCTTTTTCCTTTTTCCCAACACACCCACGGCGACGTCCCCTTCCTTCCTGTTGCCCTGCTCTCTGACTTGTACGTGAAAAAACGCAGTGCCGACGTGCACCGGCGGCATCGTCGGCGTCGAGGCCGCGAGCGGGGACGTCTGCTGCCCTTTCTCGTAAGAACACTAACGCCTACATGTACCCATACTATTTTGCGTTGGTGGGTGTAATTATTTTTTTTTTTGCGTCGACTGCGCTAACCGGCTGACAAATGGAAAAACGCAATTCTCAGTGCGGATGAAACGCAAAATACTTCTGGCCATGATCTAGGACCTCATGTGTGAGTGAGGGCTTACTTTTATGTTTTTGCCGGCCCCAGGCGTCTGTTTTGCGCCGTCGAGATCATGCTGACGTCGCGCACTCTGTCACGAATGAGTGTTGTTGGGACGACCTGCTGTGAAAAACACTTGCAAGTGGCTTTGGGAGCACGTTGTGATACATACTGAGTCAACGGTTGGTGTTGTGGGGAGATGTCGTCCTCAGTTGACAAGAGGTGAGATTCTTGGGGGGTTGCAACCGCCTTTGACAAAGGAGGTTTAGCCTCCGCGGAAGCGAGAATGTTGTATTTCACCACTACAGTAATATATAATTGCTGCTGCGATTCATTCGTTTTGGGTGTTTATGTTGTCGGTTGAGACGCTCTTGACAGCTTGTCAAGGCGTCTCTGGGGGGAAGCATACTAGTAGTTGTTGTAGCGTAGGCGTTTGGTGCCTTGCCTTCACGTCTGTGAAGGGAGTTAAGTTGCGTGTTTGCGCCCTCTCTCTTCTGTGATGTGATGTAATCAGGTGCGGTGAGTGTGGTGGAGACAGATGCGTCGGGGAGGGGGGCTGCTGCGAGCACACGATCCAGTCCAGGGAAGACCTCTGCGAGTACACGAACGCGGCGCCTTGCGTGTTCAACGTTGGTAAGGCTGGCTGGCGCTGCTACGACAACTGCTGCCTGCCGTCGCATCAATATGTTTCTTCATCTTTCTGAAGTTTAGTGTTTGTCCTTTGTTTGATCATGGCCCGACCCTACCAAGTTGATTCTTCGAGGACATTACACCGGACCAATACGAAACACCTTCTTCTTTTAAAACCCAAACACACATTTTGCGTAGTCTTTCTTGCCGTTCGGCGTAGCTGCTGCCGTCGTCATCCATAGAACTTGCTTCCCGGCAAAAAAATGAACAGGTGCCGCACCCCCAACTTTTCTCTACAGCAGTTAATGATCTGCCCTGCTCGTCTTTCTGAACCACGACGCCTTCATTTTTGTTTCCGCCGCCCCTTCCGCTCGCCGAACAGTTGCGCCACCCCCGACCCCGGTCCCCGCGCCCACAACGCCTATGCCCACACGCCCCCCTGGGCCCGTGAGCACTTGCACTGGCGACATCCCCGGCCTCGAGTCAGACGACGGCACCGTCTGCTGCATGGAGCACTGCTCCTCGTGCCGGATCGAGAGCGCGGATCAGTGCGTGGGCGTGCCGGCCTGCTGCCAGGAGAAGATCTTGCTCACGGGGGTCAAGTGCTCCGACGAAGGGGTAGAGGAAGGCCCCTGCATCCTCATGTAGGCCGGTACGTACGTGCGTGACAGCGTCTGTCTGTGCGTAGGGTTCATTCTCGCTGCTGTGCATAGGGTGCGTTCTTTGACGAGTTCATTACCGTCGACCGAGCGCGCGCTATGTATCCGGGTGATTGAGGCGGTTGTGTGTTTGAGCGACGTCGTCAGTTTTGACCGTTTCACCAAGTCTTCGGCGTAGAGCTACATAGCTTGTGGCCGCCTGAAGGTATTAGATCAATGATATTCATGATAGCTCCTTGGCCTGGGGGAGAGAGTTGCACATTGAGGGCCGGCTTATCCTCACCAAGGCCATGGTCACACGATTCGATTCGGACACTTGGCAACTCGCAACAGGTTTTCATCGAAGCGCAGAAAAACATGTGCTTACAGTAGTACGCAATGAATTTTCTTGATATATTTCCGTCCCCTCGCCTTGCCTCGCGTCGTGTCCCCAACGTAACAGAGAGAGAAACGCCCGTCCTGAGGCGCGAACCCTGGCCGCCGGAGCACTCACTCGTTAGTCGCTACAATAAGTCTCCGGTTTCAGCTGGGCGCGAATTGCTCGCCCCCTATCTATCTCGGTCTGTCGAGCAGATGGTGTACTTGTGTATTTCAACGCCGGGATTTGTGGCAAGTAAGTATTGTGTTGTTTTACACTTGCTTGTATTGTTTTGTGAATGTGGCGGACCATAATCAGTAACGGCTTCCTCGCTGGACTTGTTGGTTGGGTTGGTTTGATTTATTTCGCGGTCATTTTCGTGCTCGGGGCAGTGTGGGGTATATGCGGTGAGGGCCTCACTGCCATCAGTGTTCCCCCTTCCGCTCGTGATTGTTTCCCAAGTAGTTCTTCTTTGCCTTACTTGGTTTTGGCCATGTCTTTTGCGGGATTCCGCCCCGCCCTCTTAGACCTTGATTAGTCGAGATAGCGTTTTCTCCTCAGCCTGCAGAAATCTGGCACGTCCAAATCTTGACGAGGTTTTGCCTGCGTCCTTTCTGCCGTGATGGCAGCGTGCGAGAAGTGGGGCAACTTGGATGGAAACAATCCCGGCTGCGGGTTGACGTGGCACTGTTGCTTTTTCTTGTATAGGTCACTATTTTCGGCAAGGTGCGCGGTCAAGGTACGCGTAAAACAAAATGTGGCAGTCTATGGCCTGCATGTGGGCTTTGCTTGTAATATCTCAGGGGCGCAGGGAACGTTCGACAGATGGGGAGTGTTGCCGCGAGTTATCGATATGTCGAAGCGGAGGAATGTTTTGGATCTCGCTTTTCCTTGTCGGAATCTTTTTTCGATGTTCGAGCGCCGGGCTGGCGCGTGTCCACCTACAGTAGAAATGTCCTTCACTCATTTTTTCACTGGTTAGCGGCAGCTACATGCGGCAGGCAGCATTTGTTTTGGTGTCAAGAGAGACACAACGTGTTGATTGAGTGTCTTGCTCGGTCCTTCGGGAAAAGAGCATGGGGGTGGGGGAAGATAAAGAACCGGTGATTGTTGTCATGCATACATACGTACCCAGACCAGTTGTTGTTGTGTTCATGATGTCGGTTTGGCACTAGATGAGATTGTTTTCGAGTCGGCCGATTCTCTTGCTTGTTTCAGTATGTGTGTATTGTACGCACAGCAGTAACCGCTGCTCCTGTGGTTTTTCCACGTTATTTGAATGTTTTTGTCCTGTGTTACATTCCGTTTGCACGCGTAAAGGGGGGGAGGGCAGTAGCGTGCATCATGTCGTTTTCATTCGCAAGTGAGTACCGCACGAAAGATATAATCTCATGTCGTTTTCAATCGCAAGTGAGCACCGTACGAACGGTATCATATTATATCATCAAGTTTTCGCTCTTTGGTGTTTGCTGTGCTTGTTCAATCTGCCGGTGGCACCTAGTCGCGTCGTCCTTGCACACACACATACATTGCCTTCGGCGAATGCACGCGTTGTTGCTGTACACCATGCAACAGCCATGGCTGTAGTTTTCCCACGGCTATCCACGCCCACCCCCCAGGTGCCGATGTAATGTACCTACGTTTCCGACCTTCACCCAACCCGCCACGTTCAAAGTGTCCCCGGAGGAGTTGCTTACACACACAACAAATTGACGCAAGCGGTAAAAACAACTGTGGCATCTGTCTGCATTTCTTTCGTATCACCGCTCCGGCAGATTTCGAATCCCCAGTCATTTTCCGTTACAACGTTTGAATGCTGACTGGTCGACGCGGGACGCTAGCTAATGGTAGACTCCCTGGAAGAGAGGAGACACGCCCGGGGTGTTCCATTTGAAGGTCCTCAGCCTGGGCGACCCAGAAGATATGCTCGGCGTGTGGTGCACACGTTTGTTGCGTTCAATCCTCCGAGTAAATTCCAAAAGGGAATACTTTCATCCATCGCACAGCTGGTGGAACTTCTGAAGAATTGAGCACCCGCACTCTTGAAGCACGGACAAATTAACACAGTACTACCAACAGAGAAACCACACACATACATGATACAGCATGCATTAAAAAAGCCAATACAAGAGAAAACAGTAACATTCGCACGTATGCACGACGCGCTTTCTCACACACACATGCTGCAAAAGCCAAACCAGAAGATAGCCTACAAGTACAACAGCTGGGCGCACGCATGCCGAAAATAGAAAGGGTGGTGATCTACATGTAGTCGCCGCCGCTTCCACCGCAAGCATTAGACTAAGAATACCTCCTTTCTTCCCTGAACGACCTTTCTTTACCCGTACTCCCCACGCAGAGTAAAAACCTAATACACCTACAATACTTGGTGGACTGTAGACCGTCTAACTGCCACTCTTTTTTTACTGAATGAATCTCTGACACTTATCTTGCTGAGATGCATATCCTCTTCCCCTACCTCCCACATCAACACCAGCACTGCACGTGGGTCACGTGCAGGTCTGTGCCGGCTACACCTCCTAGATCGATTCCTCCACGACCAGATGTCGATTCCTCCACGACCAGATGTACAAATCAAGTGAGACGTTTTCGAAAAGTTGTCGACGAGGCGGCTCCAACGTCGAAATTTTGGGCGCGATCACTGCTAATATAGTAGCATTGATGCAAGTAGTCGGCCGTTGAACATCGGTGCAGGAGGTGTGGTACCTCACGTACATGCAACCTACGGTAACTACTATAGATTGCTCGGCACCCGATCAAAACGCGTCCTCCTTGAAGCACCACGCTCTTCTCGCGGGAAGGAAAGGAAGGCAGAAGACAGGGAGGGGTGACGAAAAGTGAGAGGTCGGCCAGCCACAGCGACGGAGGAGGAAGAGCATATCATCATCAAACATGAAGAAACCGTCGTAACGCCTCCAGGCTCGGCCACACCCAACCACTCATCAAGAGTCCACTTCCTATCCCCTACACCCCGAAACCACGCCAGTATGTCTCCAATCCTCCCGTTATGGTGCTGGCTTTCACTTGTCACCCACGACGAGGGGTTCATCTTTCGAACTCCCGCTGTGTTCCACAGGCCCCAGCTTCAGCAAACATGCATAAAATCAAAGAAAGACTAACAGACTATTGTACCCATTCGAGATAATATCCCACAGTCGAAGGGCATCTAGGTCTCACGAGCAACCTCCCCGACCCCTTCAAAGAGTCGAGATCGACGACTCGCCGCCGGCGGAGCTAGAGCGTTACAGCACGGCACGGCAGTGGAGGGGCGTAAGACCCTCACATACAACCACACCAACAAACACTACAATACCACCTTTTCTAGAGGGGCGACGCCAGAAAGGAAAGAAAACAGAAGTGAGTGATGGAAGTGATGGAAGTGATGGAAGTGATGGAAGTGAAGGCAGGATGTCATGTGTCTTGACGGCCAGCCAGGCCTCTTCTGTCTCTGTGCCAGCGATTTTTCTTTCTTTTTCTCCTTCTCGAATCCCTTATTTTCCTCCTTGTCGAATCTCTTCTGACCGTGCCCGCCCCCCGCTCCCTGCCTTTCTGCTGGTTCTCAGAGATGCCACCGTGGGAGCCGAGTTGTGCATAACGTATGCCATGCAGCAGTACCGTGGACCTCGTAGATCTTGTAGATCACGACATTTTCTTCAGTGGCCTGCGCCGCACGACCACACGACCGCCCAGATCGTGACCGAGGGAGAGACAGCGACGCAGGCACACAAAAGAAATGCAGAGAGAGAGAGGGGAGCGACAAAGACAAAAACAGACACAGACAGGCAGAGAGAGCGAGGGAGAGAGAGGGGGGGGAGAGAGAGAGAGAGAGAGAGAGAGAGGGAGGGAGGGAGGGGGGTCACGCCGTGCAGGCACCCGCGAACGCGCAGACGCACAGCCATAAACCGAAGAAAAAGCGAACAAAAAGGGAAACGCGAAAAAGGTCCTAACTCCGACCAAGGGCCACCACCCAACGTTAACGTTGTGATTTTCATCTGAGATCTTTAGCTCGGCCCCCGTAAGCCTTGTGTGGGCTCACAAAAGGTGCAGAAAAGTTGCGACAGCGGATCCCATCGCAGCCAACGGATGGGCATCGTGGGGCCAAGATTTTGCGTATTGTTGAATGCGTACCAAAAACACCATTTGCCGTCACTGTCATCGAAGTCTAGATCATGCGAGGTCTTCGATTGTCATGCCTGAACGCGGATCACATTGATGCAGATGGATGGGGAGCGGGCGCCAAATATTTGTGTATTGCTGTTGTTGCACCATCACACCGTCTCCGCAGCTCCCGCCTTCACTGCTGTACATTCGTGTGCATACATGGAGTGTTTCGGTTCGTGATGGCTGTCTTGCGAGCCACCTTGCTGCCGACGGAGGGATATCATATGTGTGTAGCCGGGCTCACACAAGGAGACTTGCTTTTCTTGCTTCGTAGACTCGAATCTCCTCGCGGAAAACTAGAAAATGATTGCAACGATGTGTTGTTTTTGATCGTCCCTCTTCCGAACGGCCCCAAGCCAATGGGGAAGTAGGGAGGAGCCTAGCCTTGTCGTCTAGAGGGGCGTGTATCGAGTCTCTTGATTCACTTCCAGTGTGCACCGATTGGACGGCGCTGTCACCCGAATATGTGTTCCCAGACAGCAACTACACAACAACGAAAAATTTGTTATTATTGTGCGCGAAGAAGTTCATATGTGTCGTGTCAACGGTCGATCGCACCTTGGAGGGTAGGAAAACAAAAATCGAATCCTTAGGTCAACGAGTTGGGAAAACAATACACCCAATAGACTGCAAGTGCTGTTCCAAGGCCTAAGCGTTCCTGAGTGCTTGGCTCGAGGTACATATGCATATATCGTACCAATAGAGAGCAATGAATGAGCAACCCATCTGTTAATACGGTACGTACACTTGTGCTCTGACCACGTCGAGGGGTGCGGCAGATGAAAACACATTCGCGCACATCGTACGGCACTCAGGCCAGTGGCTGCGTCCAGATTACTAAACCAGGGCAGCAGGCGTAACAATAATTCTTGCTGGGGTTGGGGCGAACAGACATTTATGTCGAATGAATACCAGAATGCTACCAAAATACTACAATATATGACACAGGTATTTCACTAACATGCACCGGAAGAGTGCATTGGACTACATACGAACCATATCACGCCACGCAAACACTACTAACTAAAAATCGTTCCGACCGCTCGTTTCACTGATTCACTGAGTGAATTGCATCACAACCAACCCCGCCTTGGGCTATCGCAGTAGGTGCAGCTACGGGGAAGGGAATTCATTCTCTGTGCGTACAAGCCAACATGTGTCGGCTGTGGAGATGTGGCGGCGTAAGCCACTCCAAAGCAAGTCTCGTGTTGAAGGAAATCAGCGACGATTCACTCTCGTTGACGCTCTCACCGTCATCGTCAACAGCCCTTAAGGCAGAGATAGGTCAGCTGGGCAATCACGCGTACGGATAAAACGTCAATGCCAATCTTTCGCTGGACCATATCAATGTGTACGGCAAGCGCTGAGTGAGTATCACGGTACCATTTGGTGCGGTATATACCATGGTACCACGTGTACCACAAGAGATGCACCCACCTGGGCTGGAAGTTTCCGATGACGATGCAGAACGCGATAGAGATGCAACCGACGATGATTAGCCAAAGCCCCCCTGCTCTCCACTTCTTCGAGTCGGTAAAGTCCAGAGTGGAAACCCGCCTGTCAGCACGGCAGCAGCAGCACCAGAAGCACCAGAAGCAGCAGAAGAAGCAGAAGAAGCAGCTCATCGTCAACAACAACAGTTCCAGTGTAAAGAGCTCAAGAACAACACACCTTGTCAATCATTCATGCACCGCCGAACACAGCAAAACATAGCAACAACAATGAGCAGCAGCAGCACCAGCAGCACCAGCAGCAGCAGCAGCACCAGCACCAGCAGCACCAGCACCAGCACTGCAAAGAGCTCCAGAACACAACTTGTCCGTTATCCATACATCACTGAACACAACTGCAACTACTGTAGCAACAACACGGCAACGCCATCCTCCTCAGCAACTTCAACTTCACACACAAGAAAAACGTAAGTCACGACAAGCAAACGGATGTGTCATGGACGCGCCCTGGACGAAAAAAAACACAGACAAGAGACAGACAGCAACACGATACAACAAACAACAAACCCACCTGCTGACGTAGCTGTCGATGGCCTCCTTGCGCTTCCTGGCGACGGCGCGTCCCAGGCTGAAGGGGGTCCCCAGCTTCTTGAGCTCCTCGCGGTGATGCCACTGCCGGTGCTGATGTCTCCAGCCGTGCTCGATCTGACACCCGCATCGACATCAGGTTTAGGGTTAGGTGTAGGGGTAGGGTATCTCGATCTCCAGTCGTGCTCCATGTGACATCCACGTCACACCAAACGCCACCGCCTTGTATGCATACGTCATTATGTCATGTCATGTCATGTCATGTCGGTACTGCACCTCCCCCATATTCCCGCGAACACACAGCAAAAGAGACGTGGGTGTGGGTTTGGATTTGTCTCAGGCTACACCCCTACCCTCCCAAATGTGAGGTCGTTCGCAACACACAGAGAGAGGGAGAGAGAGAGAGAAAGGAAGAAAGGGAGAGCCAGAAAATTTCCAAAAAACATGAGTCCGAGGTCGATGGACGCCTCGAGGTTACCCGTTTGCGACAAAGTACGAATTCCGTGGGTAATTAACTGCCCCTCTCGTACTCGTGGTGTGTGCAATACAATACAAGCCACACGGCCCACATACAGGGCAGCTTTGCCGCGGGCATGTGTAACGGCGAAATACTCCTCCGGCCATCATTTTTTTTTTAAGTAAGGGTATTGCAATATTGCGGTAACAACAAAGGAAAACAAATGTGAGTATACGTACGAACGGTTGCGGGTCTGTTTGGGAATAGAGCGTGTTGGCTCTGCCATGAAGACACCATCAAAAAACAGAAAGAGGTGTTATCGTGCTCGCTTCCTTGTCTGTACCTTCTTGTCTCCCGGCCTGTGGTGGAACCCGGGGTGCACGTGGTGTCGATCCTGCAACGAAAAAGAAAAGGGGGGGCAGCGGGGACAGCGAATACTTGATAAATAGGTGCCACGCTAAAAAAAGAACACAGGCTGCTGCCAGCCAGTTAGAGAACGAATCAATCCGGGGTCATGACCACGGAACTTGTCCGGCAGTGAAAGAAACGGGAACGGCATGGCATACCATGTAAATGCATGATACACCATATTCTCTTGGGACAGGGTTCCGGCAGCAGCAACGGAATGGGCACTGGTGCGGCTTGACATGGCCTACAGTGTACGGAGCCTCCACAAGAATAAAATGCTTCATAAAAGCACCACACAACCGCTTTTTTCCAATTTACATACATATTTTTGCACGTTGGCACCCTGAGCGGTGCCCAATTTACATACATATTTTTTCACGTTGGCACCCTGAGCGGTGCGAGGTAGCTCAAAAAAAGATAAAACAAAGCAACAAGAAAAAACAGCAAACACACAGCAGACAGAATAAAGTGTCACGGACAGCGGTATCCCGAATGTCCCATTCCCCGAAGGCAGGCTAGGATGCCACGACAGCAAACTGTAGCTTACCGCTTGAGGGACGTCTTCCTTGTGGTGAAAGGCCTTGTGATGGTGTTTCGTCTTCGGCTTCTGAGGGCACATTGTACGTACAACAGGGATATACCGGCAGCATCACAGAGCAGACGGAGAAAGCAACAGACACTCAGAGAAGAGAAGATTGTTCCCAAATTGCGGTGCGACAACAGCGCGGGGAGGGGAGGAGAGCCAATAAGCGACAACACGCAACGGCCGCCGCCCAATGAGAGCTGATCTTGCGTTCGACGTGTGTGGGTGGAGGCGAGGCGAGTTGCCAAGAATCGCGTCAAGCCCTCGTCTTCGTCGTTCGCAATGGGAGGTATTCAAGCTAATGCGTAAGATGTAACATGAGAGGTGTGAGATAGCATGCGGTGCACGAGAAACCAGCGGAAAGGGTTCCCCCCTGTACCGTTCGCTGGGTAGTAGTATGAACCTAACGCATGGTCACGGAAGGCGTCCGCCGTCAGTTGGACCGGCATGATGTTACATGTACGAACGTACTGAGTAGACGTCGTTAGGATTGCCAACAACAACAACGACATCCAACACCAGAACCCTCTCCATCATAATCACAAGGCTGAGCCTGAGAACAAAAAAAAAAAAAAAGCACCACAACTACCAAGGAGACGACGACAAACGCAACAAGCCAAGCCCAAACCCCACGCATCAAACCAAAAAGGCAAAGTCATCTCATTCCGTGACATCCAACCAAACCAAAAAAGACAAGCAATCTCATATCCCGTGTGGAAGGCGGTGGTGAAGGCCCTCTCTACATTCTACATCGTACCGGTTCTCCATCGAGAGACCCATCCGCTCTCTCCTCCGGTCCCGTCGGCTGTGCCACCTTCCTGGCCCTCTTTTGGTGGTGGCCGTGCCCCTGTCTGTGCGTCTCCCGACTCTTGGAGGCATCTTCGGCTAGCTCCTCCTTCGTCGGCTTGGACGGCTTGGGAACCACTTCCTTCACTCGCTTCTGGTAATTTAACGTCAAAGAAGTTGCAGCAAGGTTGACGTTTCACGACAACATGCAAGCGAGATAAATAACCATAGACTAAGACGTTGCCATTGAAAACATTGGGCACTATTGAAGCCCTCAGAAGCGGAAGTGCAGCAAGGAACACATGCCTCTCTGTTTCTCCCCCCCCCCTCTCTCTCCCCCGGTGTTTGCCATCGGGGTTTGGGTTTTCGTCGCTTGGCAACGACGTTGTAAAACAAGCCCCCCACTCGGTGTTTGCCATCGGGATTGGGTTTTCGTCGCTTGGCAACGACGTTGTAAAACAAGCCAAGTCACTTCGTGAACTCGGCAACCAGGTTACCGTTTTTTTTTTTTACCTCGGTTTTTTTTTTTGGCGGTAACCATAATGGTGGTCGAGTAGATCATGTTGTGCGGGGTCGAGAAACCTCACTCCGCGCAACGGGGGATGATCGCACCTCGTTGTGTTAAAATGGTCAAGCTTCCTCGAGGCAGTTACACAGTGCTTACAACTGTCTCTGGAAGTGAAATACCAGAAAATAAATTAAGTCATACGTAGCTGTCATCCGTACGCAAGGAAGTAAGCACAAGATGCCGAACACCCTTTGCAGGATGCAGCTCACCCTTCATGCGACTCGCCAAATACCTCA
>FN649729.1:5278107-5307559 GCA_000310025.1 Ectocarpus siliculosus | reverse complement strand
GAAGCCTCATTTGTGAAAAAAAAACTTGGACACGACCAATGTGGACTAGGTATGATGATATGATGTGGTGGAGATCGGCTAACTGTCCATCCACATGGGAAACGACAACGACAACTAAATCAGTGGCAACGCCGCCACCTGTGTGAGAACAACGGCGAAATCACCACCAAGATTTGAAATGGTCACGCAAAACCAGGCAGCTAGAGCATGTGTAGTAAACTTGACGATCGTTGCGTTGCATGTGTACCGTGTTGTGAACGACGACCATCAAGCGATTCGTTAGTGGCACGGGAACATATCAAACATGCGTAAGCATGCCTACCCGGACAGCCTTTCGAGTAGAAAAAAAGTGGCTGGCCTCGTTCTCGTTCTCAAAAGCGATCATTATGTCCCAATCACAATCTGTTGCGGTCGTCCAATCACACTGACCTTACCTGTCACTAGTCAACCTACATAGCGCGGCCCTCTATCGCACTCACTCAGCTTACCTCCCACTGAGGATATGCTCCTTCCCCCGCCTTTTCTCAACTCATTCTCGCCCGCGGCTGCGCCCCCCCCTCCCGCTCCCCCCTCGTTTACGTTAAGGTCCTTCTGTGCCTGTCCACGCTCCAGCGGAGTACGCCCTGCCTTTGCACTGATGAGGTGGGGGGGGGGGGGGGTACTCATAATCGTGCATGCCGTAATCGTTTGACCATTGACCTCGCATCCCTACAAAGCCGGGACGGAGCACGCCGGGTTCTCACCGGACCAGGCTCTCACATCACCAAGCGCGAAGCGCCGTGAGGTATTTGGCGAGTCGCATGAAGGGTGAGCTGCATCCTGCTAAGGGTGTTCGGCATCTTGTGCTTACTCCCTTGCGTACGGATGACAGCTGCGTATGACTTAATTTATTTTCTGGTGCTTTCACTTCCAGAGACAGTTGAAAGCACTGTGTAACTGCCTCGAGGATGCTTGACCATTTTAACACAACGTGGTGCGATCATCCCCCTTGCGCGGAGTGAGGGTTCTCGACCCCGCACAACATGATCTACTCGACCACCATTATGGTTACCGCCAAAAAAAAAACAGAGGTAAAAAAAAAAACGGTAACCTGGTTGCCGAGTTCACGAAGTGAATTGGCTTGTTTTACAACGTCGTTGCCAAGCGACGAAAACCCAACCCCTAGGGGGGGGGGGGGTTGGGGGGGTTGGGGGTACTCATAGTCGTGCATGCCGTAGTCGTTAGACCATTGACCTCGCATCCCTACAAAGCCGGGACGGAGCACGCCGGGTTCTCACCGGACCAGGCTCTCACATCACCAAGCGCGAAGCGCCGTGAGGTATTCGGCGAGTCGCATGAAGGGTGAGCTGCATCCTGCTAAGGGTGTTCGGCATCTTGTGCTTACTCCCTTGCGTACGCATGACAGCTGCGTATGACTTAATTTATTTTCTGGTGCTTTCACTTCCAGAGACAGTTGAAAGCACTGTGTAACTGCCTCGAGGATGCTTGACCATTTTAACACAACGTGGTGCGATCATCCCCCTTGCGCGGAGTGAGGGTTCTCCACCCCGCACAACATGATCTACTCGACCACCATTCTGATGAGGTGGGGGGGGGGGGGGAAAGAACAACATTATCAAGAAAAACAAACATTCGATGTGGTTACCGCCGGAAGCGAAATTTCGAAGCAGACGCTCCGGGACGAGAGCAACCAACGCACGTCAGCGACGACATAGGTATATCCTGCTCTCTCTCCCCCTCTGTCTGGTACTATTGATGTGGTTTCGACTGTCTCCGTACACCCAATCCCTTCCTTCGGGAAACAGAGGACAGGCAAAACGACACACAAGAAAACACAACAAACAACGTCTTTACCTTTCTATCCCTGTCCTTCGACAGACTAGCTGGAACAATTACATTTAGACCACCGCAACAGCTACATCCTTCAGTGTTTCTTTCAGAAAATTCCAAGAACTTTCTTACGGTGGGATGTTGTCGGGATCATCTGGGGACAGCTTCTTGTTGTTGTTGTTGTTGTCGGTGCCAGGTTGAGGTTTGGCGCGGTCGTGCAGATTGTTGCCCATCTGTCGCATCTGTTGGTCCCGGCGTTGCATTTCCTTGTGTGCCTTGGCTGCCTGTTGGTAAGCAGATCACACGAGACCACAATCAGATCACATCGTAAACGAACGCATCACATCGCATCGAAGGGACTTCTTGCTGCAGCTTCGGCTAAACCACGAAAGAAGAGGTGAAGCGTCGCTCTTCCTCTTCCACACAGTACCTTAGCGCCCAAGCAACAGGACCGATCGTCGGACCAGTTCGAAAGTCGTCTTGTGAAAGTGCACCTCCGTCCTAAACCACGTACCCGACTGCTTGACGACGAGGGAGAGGGGATTCAAACTCTTCGCACCAAGACCAACAACTTGGCAAGGCATGTGCACCTTCACCCCAGGAGGGAGGGGGTCGGCAGATAGGAAAATTGTAGACGTGTTTATCCCGAGTGGCCAAAGGAGGGAGACTAGACAGGCACACAAAAAAAAGGAGTGTGATACACAGCCTGACATCGCCTTCGAACAAAACAAAAAATGCTTAGACGTATGAATCAGCACGACATATTAACAGGCAGAAGGACATGCAGAAGGACGGAACAGTGAAACGTCGTCAGGTAAATAGGTACCTCTTCGAAGGCCTGCTGGCCCCGTTCGCGATGCTCCTCCGCCGTCATGCCTCGGGCTTCCTCCATGTTCCGAATCTGATCCATCATGCGTACAAACGCACACAGTGTAACGATTACTTCATTTGCGAGTAGAAACACCCATACACACGCATGGTAGCGAATGGCGGTACAAGCCATGACTTGTTGAGGTACAGTACAGGACTGCTGCAGGCCAATAGGTACACGAAAATAATCCCCACTTCGCTCTCGTGCGCACGCGAAGGCACTACATTGAGCAATGTCATGACATGTTCCTGTCGTGACGGCATTGAATGTCGGAAACTTCCACGCCAGGGAGTCCCCCCGTACTATTGTAAGTTTTCATGTTTGTCAGTTGGCTTTTCTTCTCATTTTTTCACCGTTCACACCGATATCGCGGGCGCCAAACAATGCGAGACAGGCACCCACGCCTACCGCACACAGCGTCACACACGGTATCATAGCGCACACGGTGTCATACATACCGCACACGGTGTCATACCGCACACGGCACCATACCGCACACGGTGTCACACACGCCTACCTCCCGGCGATTTTTCTCGCGCATGGTGGCGGCGTCGCCGGGAAAACGCTCCTCGTCGTCGAAATCGCCTCCCCTTGCTGCCTTCGCCTCCTGCCGCCGCTGTTCGTCCGGCTCTTTGATCGGGGGCAATCCTCGTTCCTCTCTGTCCTTCGCCCACTTGGCCCTCTGCGCGTCCTTCCGTGCGAGTTCAGCTTCTCTCCTGGCCTCCGCCGCATAGCGACTAGGCTGGTGGCCGTGGCATATATGCATACATGCAGCACACAGTACAGTAGCATCATCACGGACGGGTAGGGTTCGGGATAACATCTCGTCGTTCTCGCAAAAAAATAAAATGAGAGCTGGGTCGTCCGGTAGACTGTGAGGTCCAAGGGGATCAGAACGATAGACCAATAGAGAGAGAGAGAGAGAGAGAGAGAGAGAGAGAGAGAGAGAGAGAGAGAGAGAGAGAGAGAGAGAGACTCTGCTGATCAAGGTCAATTACTATCAGATCAGGCCAGCCGACGACAAGGCATTCAAGTGTTGGGACAAGCTATTGGTACCTTGCAAAGGCGGGCGCCTAAATCGGCTTATTTTCAGGGTAAACAATAACAACAACAACAACAACAACAACAACAACAACATCATCAACCTCAACAACCATTACAGTAACAAAAAACAGCGACCAATATCACAACAACAACAACAGCAACACTTGCCATAGCGGCCTTGGCGCCCGAGGTTCCTCCCGCCCGCGGTATCGCGTTCTCTAGTCGCTCTTTGGCTCTTTTCGCCATCACGGCCATGCCATAGTCGTCGTCTTCTTCCTCTGAGGAGTCGTCATCGCCATCGTAGCTGTCGTAGCTGTCGTCATCATCCTCGAAACTGTCGTACGATTCGTCATCATCCTGCGGATTGTATTGTTTTGTAACCCGGCGTCATAGTTGCAGTCAGCCGCCGAGGTGTGCAAGCGTGCAAAGGATTGACGCGAAAAAAATAACGACGAAAAGACGCATGCACCGCGAACAAGAGATTTAGTATGTAAACGGAGGGGGGGGCTGGGAGACACGATGGAAACCGCGGACAAATGTACTGTAGTTTCATGCGAAAACGGTAAAACTGCGGGTATCAACGAGGGGTAGTGGATTGGGGATTGCATCCACACACAGGGCAGATCAGATCCCTACAGATCGAGCTAGATAGCTCTCTCGAACGGTACGTCCCTTGTGATCGGTAGGACATCGGTGGTCTGTGAATGTTTCCTGCAAGTGATCGGGAAATGTTTGCTCCATGTTGATCTCACGGACTTTCTTGGTCTGGGCGATGTCTGCCCGACGTGATCGGTGATTGGGCGATGTTTGCACGATGTGATCGGTGATTATACGATGTCGGCCCGAGGGGATCGGTGATTGGGCGATGTCTGCCCGAGGCGATCGGTGATCGGGCGATTGTTGCCCGACGAGATCGGTGATTGGGCGATGTTTACCCGAGGTAATCGGTAATTTAGCGATGTTAGCCCGAGGTGATCGGTGATTGGGCTACGTTAGCCCGAGGTGATCGGTGATTGGGCGATGTTATCCCGACGAGACCGGTGATTGGGCGATGAAAGCCCGAGGTGATTGGTGATTGGGCGATGTTAGCGCGACGAGACCGGTGATTTGGCGATGTTAGCCCGAGGTGATCGGTGATTGGGCGATGTTTGCCCGAGGTGATCGGTGATTGGATTTTGTTAGCCCGAGGTGATCGGTGATTCGGTAATGTTGCAATGTTTGCCCGAGGTGATCGGTAAGTGGGCTAGGTTAGCCCCAGGTGATCAGTGATTGGGCGATGTTAGCCCAAGGTGATCGGTGATTGGGCGATGTTAGCCCGACGAGACCGGTGGTTGGGCGATGTTAGCCCGAGGTGATCGGTGATAGGGCGATGTTAACCCGACGATCGGTGATTGGGCGATGTTAGCCCGAGGTGATCGGTGATTGGCGATGTTTGCCAGAGACGATCGGTGATTTGGGCGATTTTAGCCCGACGTGATCTGAAAAAAACTCGGTGTTGGGCGATGTTAGCCCGACGTGATCGGCGATTGGGTAATGTTGCAATGTTTGCCCGAGGTGATCGGTCATTGGGGATGTTTGCCCGAGGTGATCTGAAAGACATCCGTGATTCGGCTACGTTTGTCCGAACTGATCTGAAGGAGATGGGTGGTAGGAGATTGTTTACCCGAGGTGATATACACGGTGTACAGGTAATCTGCGTGTATGCTATGTTGCGCGAGGTGATCGGAAAGACGTAGGTGATCTGAGTATGTGTGCTCCATGGTGGCCTGAAAGCCATTCATTGATCACCGGGCTATGTTTGGCCGAGGTGATCATAGGTGATCGGGCCCCGTTTGCCCGACCTGATCTGAAAGACATACAAGGTAGGTGATTGGGGTATGTTTGCCCGAGGTGATCTGAAAGAAGTCGGTGATCGGGGTATGGCTGCTTGATGGTGATGTGAAAGACATGGGTGACAACTAGCGCTTTTGAGATGGGCAAGCGCCACAGAATCAACACGAAAAACACCAACACCATAATAAGCTTCAACTAAAGCAGTCCTTGAGTGTTGGGTTTGTGAATGCTTGGTGAACCAACTCGAACCCCCCCCCCCCCCCCGGCCGGCCTGCTTTGCGTCTTCCAGAGACTGTGCCTGGCTTCCCCAGACAACCGTAAAGAGCGTCGGTCTGACCCACCAATTCTTCGAGCATCACGCGGGAACGTGCTCCGATCGAGCTAAATTTCTTTATTGCAATGAATGATGGAAGTATTGTAGAGTCACGTGGGCCCTGTAGTAGTGCTAGCGCCGGTCAAATACTGCCGGGTGCCCGGTATTGGTGCGTGGTGTTTTCGGCTCGCACGCACTGAAACACCAAGTCCTTCTGTCAACAAAATAAAATAATAATGATTTCGCGCGAAGCCGCCGAAAAGAAGGAGGTTGAGAGAGACATCACAAGCGTGTAGATAGATATGGATGAAGCCTACACACGTCCACCACAGAGGGACAGTCAGCTGCACACGCTAACACCTCACCCGACACCAGCCGTCAGTCAAATAGTTCCGGTGCCCAGTGTAGTGCCGGCAAAATTTCTGGACGATACCGGACCCATACAGGGCCCACTACTGTATTGGTGTAGTATCCCGCTTCGAACTCCTCTAGGAAAGACGGGGAAGTCTTCTTTGTGTGATTGTATGTATCACATGCTACTGCTGTAGGCAACATTTTCTAAAAAAGAAAAAAAAAGGACGAAGAATACGGCGGCAGCAGCGGCAGCAGCAGCAGCATGAACAGCCAACCGTAAGGTAGTGGCCCCTGCATAAGGCCGCACGAATAATGCCGATCGTCCCGTGCAAGGCCGGCGAAATCGCGTGCAACACATGGAATATTGATTCAAGCGGTCTCACACTTTGCTGTGAATAGTGCGGGGTGTACCCGGTACAAAGCGAGCAAAATACATCCCACGGCAAGATGTGGACCGCTACGGTACATAGCTGTCTATATACCAACATACAAGTAATATTAAATTTTGAGTTTTGGGGACGCAATATATATGGAAGGTATAGAAAATATATTGGTCATTCATGCGCATTAACTGCCTCGAGCGAGGAGCGGCAGAGCCATGTAGTGGGAGTTCGAACGACGGTGCGGTTGGCATTTCCCGGCAACGAACCCATGCGTAATGAGGGCAAGTCGACCTCCTCGGGAGGGAAAGGGCAGAATGCCGCCAAGCAGACGCATGCTCTATATATATATAAATGCAAAGTCGTGGCATGGCTCGGGACGAGAGGGCCAGCGCCTCACTAAATTCCCCCCGTAGTACAATAAAAAAACTACGTAAGTATTCTTAAATTTTCAGTTTTGGGGACGCAGTATCAACAATCAAGATGCGGAACAGGGCAGTATTTTTGTGCCAGGTGTCGACATATAAAAATCACTCACGTCTTCCGAGTCTGGCTCGAGGTAGACCACGTTGTAGGAATGGCCGAGTTTTCTTTGCGCCGATCTCCTGAGCTTGATAGGGTCCACTACCTCTCCATTCTTCACTCGGACCAGCTCTCCTCTCACCATCTTGTGCCTCTGTAGGAAGAAAGAATACAAAAAAATGGCGTGATACAGTAGGTGCAGTGGGATCACACGACACTCTTGTGGCAATGGTACCGCCCGCGACAAGGAAAAAAAAATCAAAAATATTTTCCGTTGAGTTAGCGTAGTGGGCTTCACCCTGTGTGACCTATAGAAGCCGAAATCAAACAATTAGATAGAGAAGTCAGGGCTGACCACTCTAAAGGTTTGATCCCGGCTCCATTAGACCCTGGATAATACACAACGCAATATGTACGAAGAGCAGTATGTACCGAAAGGTGAAAGAATAAGACTGGGGCCAGCACAGCCGCGTAGGCTCTATGCAGAAGGAACGAAATTTCACACATAAACAACACACGTTCCTCGTACAGCATGATGTTGTAGCTGGTCTTCGTGAAGAGGTCGTCCAAAATAATATCATCACAAGCCGCATGATTGTGGACGGAGACTCAGGGGGGGGGGGTGATGGAGACGGATCAACGCGCTCATATTTCATGTTCTTCAGGCGGTCCCGAACAAAATTAACTATTCTTTGTGGAGGTGCTACACCATTCGTCACAAGTGTTGTATGTGCAGGCGTTTACGGTGCCCTACAGCAGTGTTGGAATACCGAAATACTTCTACGCAAGAGCGCACAGGAAACACGTACAAGAAATATAAAGTTCGCGAGGCCGTAGCTAAAGGCACATGAGACCCAACATAATTCCGCGAGTAGATACAACAAACCAACCAACGAACAAACCAATCGCAACGTGGGTTGGCTGGCAGGATCATCCTCAATATCACCACCATTAACACCACTTCCACCCGCGGATACGTACAAGATTCACCCACACACTCATGCTCAGCCATGACCCCCTGCCACGGCATGCTCAGCAACAGTATTGTACCGGGATCATGAGCACCGTTGTCTCCCCCGCCCTTAGATCCTCAATCTTGCAACCTCCGGGCTCACAAAGCACCCGCGTCGACTCCATCTTTCTGGAGCAATATACCCATCCTCCACCGATCATCGACATGCTCAACTGGGGCGAAAAAATAGCAGTCGAAAACAGGAGCAGCGAAGTGTGTGCAATGCAAGCAAATAAGCGAGAGATGTGATTGCCCGAAAGATTAAACCTGCAATGGTAGGACACAAACTAGGAGAAGCTGTAGCGACGCGAACACCATTTATGCCAAAAAAAACAGATAAAACAAATAAAAAAATAATGGCACTAAAAGCTCACCCTATTTTTGAACAGCAGCAACACGAACCCAGTTCAACAGGAAACAAGAAACGCAGTAACAACAGCATATATAGAACGATAACATTGCCACTACGACGACCGCAGCACCGAGAAAAGAGTTGAGTCGTCTGACAGCTCAAGAACGGAGACGACAGACACGTAGACATCAAAGAACCGCCGCGAAACACAGCACCTTGAGGGCAGGGAAACCACAAGCAAGTCTCAGGCAAGACGTTCGGTTGTGGGTTAGGGGGTGTTGAGGATAACCGCAAGTACGGCCGAGATCAAACATCTCACGCGCAGCACTATTAATAGGGATGGCTACCGCGCATTACGGCCGCGTTCTGAACACGTGTTGCGAAGGCAGGGTTGGATAAATCTCGTCAGAAGTTGTCATCCATTCTCTTCCCTTGGTACAAGTAGGCTTCTTGCCTTCTTTGCCGAATAACAATGATGTCTCTTACGAACATGGAACGGAAACGCTGTACCATATTCATCATCGCGCAGCCCGTATCAGCATCATCAGTGGGGAAACAAACAGGACTTCACACAGGCTATAATTTCGGTAGGGTCCAAGTGCTTACAATATCGTTAAAACCGAACCCTCCATTCCTTGCTCAAGCGCTCGGTACGGACCGAACGATCCGAAGACTGTCCGCTAGACAAAAAACATATTCTCTCAGACGGAGGAGACGCATGCTGGAACACAGGAAATGTTGCTAGAGTTTACTATTACCACGGCATGTGGTGGAAGCAGCACCATGGGAGTACTCAAGATAGACCCGTCCACGTGCGGCAGAGAAATTCGGTCGTTACATGAGTCCCGAGTAGACAATGGAGGCACACACTTCCGCATGGAGAATCGTTCATCATGTGGGGGCTGCAAGCGGCGTGTAGGTCTCTGTTGTGTTATTGGTTGCTGTGCCGTCTGCAGAGTGTAGAGGTCAAACAAATGCCGTTAAAGGTCTGTGTAGTCGTGCACAGCGGTACACTGCAGCAGACACGTGGACATATCATCTTAGCGGGGGTGAGTTCTCTCGACGATACACAGCAAGCAGTAGTCTTATGACCAGACTGGATGGTAGTCAACAATGATCACCTCGACGATCGTTGATGCATTAGATCGTGGCACGTGCCAACGACACCCGTTTGCACCACAACAAGAATGCTCAACAGAGTAGGCTACCAGCTACAGGTTAGGGTAGGGTAGAGCGCGGGTGCATGGGTGTGTATGCGGGGAGATTACGTGGAATGGTATGCACACATTGCAGTGCTCGCTCGGACACCAAACAAGAGCGAGGTGGAAATATTCGCAAATAACGCCTTGCGGAATGGATCCAAGAGAGCAAAGCAGCAGCTGGCAGGCATGCAAGAAGTCGATGGGTGCAAAGAAGGGGTTGTTCGTCGTCGAAGGTAGCATACCGCAGTAGATGCATCGAAGATTGTCCAACGATCGGTTGAGAAGCAAAGTCAACCGACCCACCGCTTTTGAAAACTTCTTGAAACCATGTGGGGGTATGTGTAGACCACAGCAGTACAGCAGACACAGCAGCAGATTATCTTTTGCAACAACACTCACCAATGCCCACACCATCGTTGCGATAAAAGACTTGGACAAAGCTGCCTTCGGGCTTGACCTGGCCCTGCCGTACAGCCCCCCCCCTCCGCTCCGGCCATTCCCGCTATGAGGGAGAATGGGGTCTCTGCTGCCCCCTCGACTAGGCACCCGGAACATCTAGAAAGACTTGCTGTACAATAGTAGCAGCAGCCTGGTGTTTCGCAGAAGTGCCAGACAAGGCCAGTCCTCTGCACGCCTATCAGCGAGGCAATAAATAGATGCAATAAAGCTCTATCTCTCTTTGCTCCGCAACTCAGTGGCTGTGACACTCTGACGATGATGTTGCTGACCGTCCAGGAGTGCGCGGGCATGTCGAGTCGAGAGCGGGGTGTTCATACGGAACTGGTGAGGCCTGCGACCGTTTCAGCGAAGACCGGGGACGGCGCGCATACACCTGTTGAGGCAAAAACGTAGAAACGCAACACGGGTAGTTAATGAGGAGGTCGGCACCACCAAACGCAGTAGCAGCACACTGGCGACGATTCAACGTCGGACATCGGTGCGTGATGGATGCTGCATTCACTGCGGTAGCAATACGCGTGTTGGGCCACTCTCTTCAGGGTCACACGTATTATTTGCCATGGGTGTGGGCAAAATGTCGCAAACTCGCGCGTCCCTCATCGATCGTGGATACACCAACAACATGCCGCCCCCTCACGGGGTCCCAGTTAATGGCATTTAGAAGTGTTCTGTGTTTTCAACCGCACTGAGACTGACGTTTTTTCATTGGTCAGCCGGTTGGCGCGGTCGATGCTAATAGTAACAACACACAAGATTATGCAACATACAGGACCCCCACGAATAGTATGTAGACGATTTGTGGACGTCTGTTGGGTACGTGCAAGGCCAATGGATCTTTGCCAACATACCGCGTTGGCAATATCTCAAACTAATACTGCAAGTAAAGTCTTAATTTCCTCCTGTAGAACCTAGAGTTACGTATGTAGTGTACGTGTTCCTCCTGAGAAAACAAGATCTTTCGGCAAACCTGCCGGTTTGAGGACGAAACGCGGGCAGATGTGCCAGCGGTGTGTGTGTGCCAAAGGCTGCGCACCAACGAGAATGGTAGAGGGTCCAAGTGGGGCATTCGGCAACAAAAAAGAGTGCCGTTACTGTGCATTACATTGGTCATGTGTTGTTTATGAACCGCGGGGTCTCTACACTACACATCCGGTGGAGAGAAACCGTGCCAGTCGCCGGGATGGAACAGACAGTTGTTGTTGCTGTTGATGTGCAACAGCAGTATACCGTATATGACACAAGATAACACACCCCCTTGGCCGATTTTCAAAGCTCGATTTCTCAACAGCAGGAAGAGTCACGGCGCCGAAAACTGCAGCGTTGGAATCGTCTCGTCGAGAAATTTTCGAAAATGTATCGTTTTGTTTGTGCATCCTCTTCGTCGTGGAGTAATCGAGCTTTGGAAATCGGTCCAGGGGGTGTGTTATCTTGTGTCATATACGGTAGACGCTGCCGTATCTCATGAGGTCTGTATGAGCACCACTATTTGCTTTTGACGACGGGCGCGTGCTACTACCTACAGCATTCACGGGTGTTGAAGACAGACACACCCAACCGCACTGAGACTGACGTCTTTTCATTGGTCAGCCGGTTAGCGCGGTCGATGCTTACAATAAAAAACACACACGTGGACGATGACGTGGTGTTCGTGGCGCACTCTCGCGTCATCACGCACAGTCAACATCCTGTCAAGAAGAGCATCGACCCGCCGGCAGCCGGTCAGGTTCCGGTAAACCCCAAAGCCTCCCCTTTGCTTCTATTCTAGCAACCAAGAAGAGGTCTCGAAAACAGTTGGGGACGGCAACGTGGAGATGTCCTTCATAAAGGGCACCCAACCTCTACACCCAACATCTGTGGAGGATGAGGACAATTCTGCACAGAGGCATACCGAAGAGAACAAGTTGGACCCAACCGCCCCCACAAGCCTTCAAAAGGTAGCAGGTACTACTGAAATCTCGGGGGAGGGGGGGGGGGGGGGGGTGATATTGTGTGCACAGGGTGGCGGGTGGAAACGAGCGATGTCGCTATTAGACTGCACAAGGGAAGTTCGTTGAAACTGCTCCACCGCGGCCGTTAACGTGCGTCACGTGGCCTGCAATGGCTGCGGATGCTACTGCCACTCACTGTTGTACGGGTAGCTTGCGCTCTACTTGCTGACACCACTTATGGGGGAATCCGCGTACTGCTGTGTAGACCGGAGAAACACACCACCATTCTACCGGAAGGAAACTTAGCTTGCAATGCGACAGCGCCCACAACTTCCGACTACAAGAAAAGTAAAACAAAAACCTTACGGTAGGGAAATGATCACCAATAATGAGACATTGCGGGGGGAACACGATATCCCACACTATGTACAGCGTACGATCGTAAAAGCTTAAACCCTCAAGCACCCCACCACCAAAATCAATGATGTTGCACCATCCGTACAATACGTGTAATAGTTCCATGACATGCCCGGTTCAAGCGGTTGAAGGTCTACAGTATTGTTACAACAGTGCGAACGGTTGGTTGAGGCCTACCGCTCAGTCCCGACCCTCGACATCCTTGTCTCTCAGACCACCATCATTGCACGGCCAAAGATCACTCTGTTGGCGGCGGGGCAAATTCCTATCATACATGGTACCATCAGTTTCATTTCCAGTCATTTCGTTGCCCGCGAGATGACCGGTATCAAGCTTCTTCGCGGTGCAGCTAAAAGCGAAGGGTGACGCACGCGGAGACCTCGCCAACACCCTCCTACCGGAATAGCACTCGCTGCTTTCCGCTATGCATGGCAAATTCATCGCAAAGCCGTCCATTAGCGCCATTTTCGGCGGTTTGATGTTGATCAAGGTCGTTACATGCAATGATGCCCGCGGCAAAGTTGGCGCCAGACCTGCAATCAACCTCATCCCTCTCTCTCGCCATTTCGTTACAAGCGCATCCCCATAGCCCCGCTGTATCACTGACGGCGATCAACCACAGCAGTTGCCCACACCGTTCTTCGTTCGCGAGTCATGCACCGTAGATGACGATTGCCGAGTTAACGGCAAACACCAGGATGATCACGTACCTGGTGAGGACAGAAAAATGTTAGACATGCAACGAAGACGTCAGCTAGCTAATAGCGTAGGCAGCGCCTGCCCTGAACAACTCCTGCTACGCTACACTACAAGGTGGTCCAAGGCGCGGAGGTACTCGCCCGGTGCGCATGCTTAGCCTCGATTATATCTACTTACCATCCAGTAATACGAAGCAACCTCCAATGTCGCGCAAAGCGTTAGACTGCTGCTACACGTAGTCATCTTGCTAGATCTGTGGCCCCCAGGGCTCATCATCATACATAAGCCACCCGTGGCCACAGGTTAGCCTAATCCTTCACGAAAGCGTTGCTACAACAGAAGCCCGCCATGGGTCGATTTGTAAAAAGGCTGAGCCAGCTCACCATTCACCGGTGATCTTTCACCCAGCAGGTCGCCGTCATTTGGTAAAAACATCCAAAAGCAGAACAACGTGCCGGGAAAATTGCCGCCCGTCAAGACGACGGCAACATTTCCTTCCTTCCCAAAACCTAAGGCCAACGAGCCTCTACAAGCCATTTCGGAAGACCCCTTGAGCCTGCTGTCCTGAAGCATGGGTACCCCAACCGTGCAAAGTAGGCCAACGTAATAATCGCACGCTCAACGTTTCCACGGTACGTGTTAGACCAAAGGGTGCATCGACATGTGATGCTTACATGGGCATCGTCACTCTCCAGATGGTGGGGGACGTGCCCCCCGACCCCCCTCCTCCGGCAAACCACAACATCTGCACGCGCCACACAACAGTGGCCAAGAAAGGTACAAAGCAGGAGGGAGAAGAGTAAGGAAAGCGGGAGAATGAAATTCTCAACAAACACAGCAAAAAAAATGCACTATATAGGACTGCAAGAGCACTACGTTGAATCCCTAGATGCATGCAAACGGACAGCACATGAAAAATGTACCATGGGAAGGTACAAGACACATGAAAAGACAGACAATAAACGACTTACAATAAAGGTGCACGTGTGGGAAGGTGCAATACACCAATGGGTTTGCATACAAGATATTGCAAGAAAAGATGTATCCTGCAAGGAACACTGTCATTAGCCCATTCAACACGGGAAGGGAAACAAATGAGGCATTGCGACTAACGGCCAAGATTTGATCAACTTCCCGAGTTCCGGCCGCGATAGTCTCCGTAACGCCCATCTGACCAACCGCACAACACGGGTAACAATAGCCACGGAGAATTGACATGATAAGATTCTTGGCCAGCACACAAGCCAGTCACAGATAGATGATTCGAGCGCTGCTCACCGGATAAAAGGATCGAAGCAGGACATACAGCCACCCTAGAGCTGCGATGTACGCGTGCGGCAGTCCTCCGTACGGCGAGAGCCAGATGTTCGACCAAAACAGAGACAGGAAGGGCCCCATCTGCTCCAGCATGTTACCCACTGTTCGATCCCACCCCAACATTTTCCGATCTCGGCTGAAGTAGCGGTCGAACTGAGTCAGGAGCGTCACGCACACAAAACACATATGACCACATCGTTTTTAATACTGAATGTTCTTACATGAACAACGAACACTATCGGGGAACAAACATGGGATATACTAAATTTTTTGGGGGGGGAGCGTTGGAAAAAGAACAACGAATACAATGTATGGTGCATCCAGCCTACGTAGTACAGTATACTTGTAGGACCTTATGGCGAATATTAACCTTTTCGTTTGGTGGATATTAGGACGACAAGTCATCCGTGTCCACAGATACGAATCCACAATAAAAAAAAACGATTTCAAACTGTATATACCACCACAATCCACAATTTTTCTACTTCTACCTGCGAAGCAAAACAAAATTCACAGCGAGCGGTGGAGGATAAGAAGCAGCGCAAGACTCACGAGCGTTTTTCTACCTTCTTGCCATGTGCGGCGTTGTACGCGCGCAGCTTCCGCTTCATGGACCCTTGCGCAATAATGAAGCAATAGTACAGCACGAGGTAGGCTAGCGTCACGCGCACTCCGTGGACCACGTTAGGTCCCACCCTCGAGGACGTCTCCTCCGCCGCTGCCGCCGCGGCCGCCGCCGCCGCTGCGGCGGCCTTCCCTCCCTTGCCCATCGGAGATTTCGCGGCACGGGCAGGACCTTTCAATTTTTCCCGAAAACAAACAGCAGGCGTTACGCGCGGGTCGAAAAGAGCATGGACGGGAAAAAGCAAATCAAGCACCGCGCAGTCAACGCCCGCACTCAAGAGCCTCTACTTTTCGCCTAGACCGAGGTTCTTACCGTATTCCTAGGGTCATGTGACCAATGGCCGTTATATAGGCTATAGAGTAGGGGCTCATAACCGAGCTCACAAATGGCGCTCAGGTTCCAAGATTCTGAGAATTTCGAGGCTACTGCCGTTGTCCATTTCTCAACAGCCGAGTTGTTTTGTGCGGGCGCTGTACAAAAAATCGATCATCGGGAGGGAAAAAAGCAGCCACGAGGGGTTTCGACCTTCTCTCTCGGGTGGATCGGAGGTGGTCCCTACGCGACATTGATGCCACTGCCATGCTGCTGGGGTGAAGGCGGCACGTCTTTCATGTGTGTCATAGAGGCCAATGTGATGAAACGGAACGCAGGATAGGGTAGGATAGGATAGGGTAGGATAGGACAGTCAGTCGTGATGCTGGCAAGGTTCTGCGGCGGTGTACGCAGGGGGTGAAAGGCTTCCGTGAAAGCGGCCGGTGGTAATTGTATTAGTTCCTTCTCGTTGCCTCGGGGGAGACTCGTACCCTTTTTCGACAAGGAAAGCGCACATGAGACACCAACGATAAGCAACCAATCGTACTGTCGCTAGTGCAACACACCACATCCCCTGGGCCGATTTTCAAAGCTCGGATGGAGAAGTCAAACACCTTCTTTTTCCCCACTGCCGCTGTTCTTGCTGCAAACTATGACCGAGCTTTGGAGATTGGCGTAGGGTACGTATGTAACACACGGTAGTCTCTGGAGGTGAAGCAACCTTGCCCAAGGTCCTAGCCCCGAGAGTTGAAAAATGTTTTTCTGCGTGCCCAGCAACCTACTACTGTCCCACCCATGGGGGGGAAGGCTCGCTGCCTGATTTCGGACAGTCGCCGATCGTACTAGCTCCATCAAGAATTTTCTTTCTACAGTACAGCAGCAGAACAATGCTTCATCTTTATCAGACACAATGCGCATACACCGCCGGTGCTGGTGCTGGTAGCACCGCCGTGTGTTCGCGTGTCCGGTACCATCTCATTTGGCTCCGCTCTACTACACCTTTTCGGCACATGTATATTTTCGTACGTATGAGCCGGGGTCACACACACCTGAGTTCGTGGTAGATATTGTGTAGACGGAATGATTTCTGATCGTGTGTCCAACTGAACGTGGGCTCGAGACACAAGCAAATAATCATTGTGTTGCCATTGTACTTTAACTTCACAGCGGACAAGCGTCGCCAACGGCACACGATAGGACCGATAACGCCACAGTAGTTAACAACCACGCTTCGGCAGCGTCAGCAATGCGCCGGTTACTCTCGACTTTGTACTGCTGCTGGTACATTGCATCAGAGAAAGAGTGCCCGTCCGACCCAATAGATACATAGATACCACATGGACGCTAGGTGTTGAAGTTATTGCGAAATGGGTGACATCATTCTGTGCAACACCAGCTCTATTGCTTACACATCATGTGCGCCATTCTGAGAGAACTTTCCTCGCTTTCGAGGCCGAGAACTGATTATTTGATGAGGACATGATTTGATTGCTGCTGGTATCGTTGTTCGTAGTGCGTGTAGCTATTGTTGTCATGGGAAGTCATCTCAAGGAAGCGTACAAGTATGCATACTCCGGTGCCGAAGGGGGGGTGTTATGTTCCAGAAGAGAATCACGTCCTGGCGGGCGGGTGTATAATTCAGGTCGCGTTCCTTGCTACATAGCTCTCGCTCAGTTCCACATGCAGACAGGTGCAAACTATCACGACCACAGCAGTAGCCTTCGCGGATATTCAGCGTGCTTCAGTGTCGCACAACAGCTACACAGCCGCCACACAGCAACAGCAGTCTAGGAGGCATCGGTGCGGCTGCAATCCAGTTGAGCCGCCAAATGGTGCTGCTGTGTGTGGACATTTATTCTCCCGCAAAACGTACACTCACCACCACCAAAGAACCAACTACCTGCCTAGCACACCTTCGTTTGTCGCGACACAGCCCAGTGGATTGCCCAGGAGTATGTATGGAGCGAGCGGAGTGCGTGCTCTCTATGGCAGGGATGATGCAGGATGATGGTCCGTTCGTGCACTCTTTTCAAATGGATTTGGGGGGGGGCCGCAGAAGGCATCCCTACAGCAGACATACATGGACGTTGGTAGGCCATTCCCGTCAGCCGATGTGTATGTTCGTGTGTCCACACAACCGCGCACGGGAGCGTACGTAACACGGCCAGAATCTTACTTTGGTGGTAGCCATGAACGAGAGCTCGGCTGTCCGCTACGATTGCGTGTGTTCGATGGCCAGCAGGAAGGAAAAAGTGACAACGTTCTTCAGTGCAAGTAAAGAGTCACAGCGATCGGCTTATAGTCTACAGTTACAATACGTGTCCTGCGGCAGCAACTGCTGTACAACAGCAGTACGACAACAATGAAAGCCCTCCTGCCCGCCCATCGGTCAGGTCATGTCAGCAGCATAGAAAAGCTGTCGACAGCGTTGCAATACCTCATGGAACGACTGTGGAGATTGCACAAAAAACTTTGATGGAGTGTTTGTGTCGATCATGTGTCCCGTAACTAAATAGCGGCCATTTCCCTCCCTATTTTCTCCAATCCAACCCTTTACGCAGCGACTCGGGTGTGTCCAGCTATGCATACAACCGGTGAGATATTCTCTACTCATCCATCCATCCATCCATCACAAAGACCGGTAATGACCACTTCCTACATGCCAACCGCAATGAAAAACAACACCAACTCCTTCGACATGGCATAAAACGTTCAAGGTGCAACTTTCACTATCGAGCACATTTCCCGTTCTTCATGTTGTCAATGAACCCTCCTACTCCCCCGAGGTCGCAAAAAACATAAACACCACTCAGCACAGACACTATTCCCTCAGGAACAAGCCTCACTTGCGCTTTCGAGCATGTTCTTGCATGCGGTTCACGACGGCAACGAACGCACCCTCCTCTTCCCCAGTCACAAAACACTACACACCTACTACTCAACAAGGCACGCTTTTCTAGTGCCCCACGAACAAATCTCTCACGCCAGACAAAAAACGATAAGAAAAACAACACCGGTATCTCAGCCTGGCACAAGGCGCTCAACCACATCCCACAACACGAACATCGGCAGGTCAGTCCGGCGCATCACGCAGACTAAAAACCAAGATGGATTCTCACGCTATTACTGCTGTAGTACCACCTGTTTCCCCTAACTGAGGAAAACGGGGCACACGATGATGAACACGGAAACGAGGTATGGCGTAAGTCAAGTTGCGACTGGCTGCACCGTGAACGAGCACGCTAACACCTTCATACATACAATATCCAGGCCTCAAGGACACCAACGCCGATGTCACCATTCCCAGCCGTTTACAACGTACACACAACAAAGAGCGTGGGCGGAGCCACTGAGGTCCAGTAGCGCCATGCAAGGCAGCAACTTCTGTTCGCTTGTTTGGTACCATATACAACACCGGCCCGCTAAAATACTAGGAACTACGAACCGCTCATTTCCCCTCAGTTCCTTTTTCGTCGTCATCTTGAAGCATAGACAACCATATAGGTTGATCCAGCGTAGCATCTATCCACTGCCGGGCTTGTAGCTATCTGTGGGTTCCCAGCTTTCTCATTCTTCGGGATTGTGACTATTCATATTCTTGTTAACACATAATTTTCTTAGCAGTCGGCCGGTAGTGCTGTACACGTTTAGCAGATCTAGTTCAAGTTCGTGGAAGTCCACCGCAGAAAATATCGCAGCCACACACCGCCGGAGCACGAAGAAGAACGCTTTCACATGTACCATCAGTCCTTCTTGACCGCAGCAGCCTTAGATGCGCGGAACTCGGCGATGTTGGCATCAGACTTGATCCTCATCCGCTTTTGCAGGTCCTTCTTGTACCCGAGGTCGAAGAGCACCTCACACACAACGAACAGCGGTGATGCCAAGAAAGCCTGCCAGCAGCAGCAGTAGGAGGGGAAATGGGGGCAAGAGGGTGTCCGAAAGAAAGGCCGAAAGATAAAAAAACTAAGGTTTCCTGAAGAACAGCGGCCCTTGTCATTGGAACACTCTCAACACTGTGACCTATAGATACCCAAGACCTCTCGCGGACGAAGCAATACTCGAGTGTGGAGAAGTCCAACGCTGACATGCACGATACTTTTTCTCTGCAGAAGCCACATCCGCGTCATCCCCGGGCGACAAACTCGAAAGTGGTTCAACTCAGCACAGGGGCAGCACACTACCAAAGCGAAGCGCGGTACTACAGTGGTACAGAGTAACATCGAGCTTGGCGCGGGGAACCAAGGCCACATTCTTCTTGCCTGGAAGAGGTTGTCGAGGAGCGCCGGGGCCCTTCCCTCGTGGGCGGCGTGCCCGTAGAACTGCGCTAGCCAGCACCCGATGTGCGCGGCGGTGGCCAGGCGCGCGGAGCCTCCGCCAGCCATCCACAGGTTGGTCGTGAGGTAGGTCGAAGCCATCATGAACGAGGCCACGCCCCCCGCGAAGGGGTCCATCACTGCCACAACAATGGCAAGATATTTGAAACGGCAGGTAAGTTGGAACAGTACATAGTTTGTACCGTGTTGCTGTACGACCGGAGGCGACATCATACGTCAGAGCGATAGGAGCTACGTGAGTTTGTGGTAGGTGGTAGTTGGGGGGGCAAACAGGAGTACTGTAAGAAGAACCGAAGAAACCGCTATTATACAATTGTCCGAAGAGTGAGATGCCGTCTGAGATAGTCGTTCTGATTCTCATGGACACAGCAAGAGGTCTACGGTAGTGGTTGGTCGGTCTGGAGGTGGTGTACGCGCGCAACTGGTGTGACACAAAACAGTTGGCCGCCTGTCATGCGGATGTTGCACGAGAGAAGACGGCAGTCGCCATACAGGAACGTTTCAACGTGCACTTGTCTATCACAACAGCGAACGACTTTGGAAAGAGCTCAATGAGGGCAGCAGGAGCCATTGCATTGAATGCATCTCGGTGCGAGGGAACAGGCTACCCGTAGCTAGAAAATCGCTTTTGTGTTGAGTGAAGAACTTGAGAATGCTGAGCATGCTCGTCAGAAGACCTAAAACCTACAGTTCTCACCCAGATAGACGAAGATGTAGACCATCACAACCGGAGTACCAAGATGCAGGTTCCAGGCTTCATCCCTAAGGGGAAGCTGCTCCAAGACCTCCGCGGGGAGCTTTCCGAAAGAACACTGGGTCATGAGGGCGCAGCCGGTCCAGATGATGGGCCAGATACACAGCAGGTGGATGAACTTGTTGACCCGGTTGCTGTGGTCTGCGCGGCGAAAAAAGAGAGACGGTAAAATACCGTTGCTTAGCATAGAGTACGATCCCCCACTTAAGCACCTGGGAGCGAGTTAAGAAAATTGGACAAAATTGACAGATCACCTCAAACAAAGAACCACTCGACAAAAATAACAGATGCTTAGCTAAGAATCCTACGAAAACTCTTGTGTATGTAGTCGCTGCTGGGTTAGACTACCCCACAGATGAAAACACAGGATCGAGCGTACCGCAAACTTAGCACGGCTTCAGTGGCGACTCGTATTGTACATCGATAGGCCCCTCTGTCTTTTAGTCAAACTGGCTACTGCCATATATTTCGCGGAGTCGGGACTGTGGAAATGTTGTTTCTGAGACGAACCGTAGTGCTGACGAAGCCGGGAGTCGATTGTGGCTTTCATCTGCTATCATCTACACAAACGTCGGGGTCTTCTATGCATACAAACGTGCAGGTTGGGACGCCATCCGCCAGGCCATGTTCGCGCGAGCTAGCAATGAAGCTCGTATCACATTGATGTCCATTCGGGATATTCAACGACATTCTACCAACAACTCGCACAGACCGCCAGTCAGTATCATCGGATCGCAGCAGCAGCAACAGCAAAGAAGCGAAAGACGGGAAGGAAGGAATCATGTGGCCACGCCATGGTGAGGTCGAAGCTCAAACAGACATGTCTGCATGCTACCCGCATTCGCGGACGTTTTTGTTCTCCCTTGTTGATTGACCACCTTCTCTTGGAATAAGACAAAAATTAGCACGAAAAAAGCCAAGAAACTTTCGCATGCTTCGGCCGCTTGTGTGTCCGAAAGCCGGAAGAACCGATGTGCCCCTTATCTGTAATCCTTTAATGAATACGTTCGTCGGATCGATGCGAGGATAACCCCGCAACATCACCGCTGCGGATAACAACCTTGTTGCCGGATCGAAGATGTCCTCCAACACTTGACTGCTGCTGTAGGTGCACTGCAGTAGCGTACAATGTGCCAAGAGCTCAGCTGTGGTGGAGATGATGGAGAGCGCAAGCATGGCCTAGTTCTGGCTCGAATGGGACGAAGGCTTTAACATATCAAGCGAACCTTCGGAAAAACTGCCCGCTGGAATGATATAATAGCATCATCGGTTGGCGTTCATCCGAAGAAACATCGCAACGAACGGGACAATGTGACATTCGCGAACAACATCCCGATACCTTGTAAAACTGCTGTACACCTATTTAGGTATTCTCTGGCGTGCGCACGGAGGTACGAAAAGAGCACGGCCGATGTGCGTGAGCTGCGTGAGAGGTTTTAATGGTGGAGCTAACCTTCGTCGTTGACGGTTGCGATGAGATCGTGCACGAAAGTGGTTGAACGAGTAAGCCATGCTAGGACCGGCGGCGCAACTTGGAACGCCGGGACAAACGACCAAAACGCCAGAAAAGCTTCGACCAAAAAAAACAGGTGCTACAGCCTATAGCTTCAGCAAGCCCAAACCCACATGAGGCGTAGAAGGTGAACTGGTCTTCCAGCGAGAAGTACGAAGAAGGAGAAGCCGACGCCATGGTTGTGGTTTCGCTCGTTTGCGTGCCACTCCCCGAGAAGAAGTAAGATGGGTGTTGATCGATCCGCAACGGCAGAGGTCCCTGGTCGTGTGAAAACTTAGCAACAGTGTGCGCGGTGAGCTGCTCGGTAGCCTTGCCTTCGGTGTGGTCCCTCTCTCTGTCTTGTGTGCAAGTGGTAGCGGGTGTTGTGAGGGCGGTGGGCGCGTGTGTGTGTGTGACAGGGGCGGGGGAAGCGGTGAGCGCTGAGCGCTGGAGAGCAAGCGGTCAAGCGGTGGAATGTAACGCGGTGCAACAGCTTAACAGCTTGTTTGATACACATCTCCGGAGATGTCGTAGAACCCCTGTTTTTCGTAGAACCCCGGATGAGGAACGGCGAAAGGCGGGCGAACGGCAGCAGCAAGCGTAGCGCTGAGGAGTGGCAGGCGAGCAGACGGAAAGGTTGCTACTCACAACATGTCGGGGATGTGGGCAAGTGGTCCTTCAAGACGCCGGAGTGTCGGTGAAAGCACCAAGGACCGGCGGCCCCGGCTGAAAGCTTTGGCGGCAGATAGTGCACAGGAGCGCCGCCGTCAGGAATTCATCTCCAACCAGAAGAGGGTGAGCGTGAGATGCTGCGCTGCACAGCAGCAGTCAAGAGACTACGCTTGAGGGTGAAGATCGACGTTGGGTGCATGTGCGGCGTGGTAGCCTTGTGGTGGTAATCACTTGAACGGCTTCTGTCCACTTACCCGACGTTTGGTTGGCGGTCTCTCTATTCAACATGTTCACCCACCCTTTGCTTCTTACTATAATACTGCTGTAGCGTGTACTAATATTGTATCTGCAGCATCAACGGCCCAAGTGGTGACATGGCTGCGTGCTCACAGACTCAACTGCTGCCGGACGCCAGCATGCCGGGAGTCCTGATCTTTTCCAACGCTTTCCGAGCTACGGACCCATAGAGAAGAGACATCGAAGCAACGTGATATTGTCCATATTTGAGGACTGATACCACCCCTCTCCATTGACTTCAAAGATTGATTGCTCCGCAGCGGCCGGACCGCCGCAGCTATTAATTAACTAGATTGAAGCACAAGGGAACCGTAGAAAAAATAGATGCAAGGGCACCGCACAAGTACGACACAAGATTAATGCAATCACTGAGATGTCAAGCGTCCTAAAACCCTAACCACACTCCGTGGAAACAGCATACGTGTTCGGGTCAACACCGATACATCAGCCTCCGACCAAGTAACAGGGCGACATTGGACCATGCGGCGCCACATCCGGTGATAGCATGTTCTTAGACACCAAAATCCCATCAAATCCCTTCGTTGTCAATAGGGTGCGTTTTCTTGTGTCGAACAAAAAACGGCATTCGTAGACATGTTATCGTCCACATTTCCCGGGAACTTTCTGAAAAGCGAATGGCCGACAGGATTGGACGTACTTCCGTGCTCTCAACGCAGAAGTATGGGATTCTCACAGCATATACAGCAGTTTACAGCAGTACACAGAGCGACAGGGGGAGGCAGCATCCTTGCGATACATACGGCTGCTCCATCAGAATAGCTAGAGGGACGAGCAAAAATTACTGTGTCGGTAATAGGTAAGACGGTGGACATCCTGCGGCGGCTCCAGGGTTTGGTGCTATGCTGCTCTCCGCCACGTCGTACGATCGATCGGTGGGTTGCATTGAGGCACGGCGAACATGTGGCAAAATGGGCTATACACGGACTTCTACTCGTCTGCACGTGTGTTTCGTGCGGAAAAACTCAACAAGACGCAATACCCATGCATTCCAGAGAGTCCCGCGCCCACTCTTCCTAACCTCTTGGCTGTGTTTGCGCTTGCGCCTTGGACTACCATCGCAAGTTGTTGCGGGTTGTGGTGCTCTCATCCTCAACTTGCGCCATAGACTTCCCTCACGGCCTTCTTTGTGTGTTGCTTGCTTGTTGTTGTTGCTTTCATCCTCAAGGCGCGGCGGAACCTGTCCGACCACGCTCGTCTGCTGGCCGCTCTGCCGTCGGAAGAGTCAGAAGCCACCGACACCGGCGAATACCAGCAGCACCGCCACCACCATCACCCACAAGCTGAAGGCTGCGATTACGGATTCCCGACCGCAGAAGGAGGGGGGGTGGAGTCGTCGATAAAAGGGCACGAAGGAACCGGAGGCGAAGCAGGAGCAGGAGGTGGAGATACAGGAGGAGGGTGGGCGCAGGAGGTCGAAATGGCGATCGATGATGGACAGGTGAGTTCCTCCAGGGTGTGGGGGGGGTGCACTCATAGTCGTGCATGCCGTAGTCGTTGGAACACTGACCTCGCATCCCGACAAAACTGGGCCGGAACACCCCGAGTTCTCACCGGACCAGGCTTTCACATCACCAAGCGGGAGGGGGAAGTGGTTGTATCGTCGTCGGCGGGGTGTTTTTGTTTTTTCGCTGTTGTGTAGGCTGGTTTTGTAACGGTTTGGTCGTGAAGAGAACAAAGACCAAAGGTGAAAGCAGCAGTCTTCCGTTGTGGTTATCCTCGTACGCCTTTGTACGTTACGCTTTGAGACCAAGACACGAGACGCGCGCTAGCATTGTCATCAGCGTACAAGAGGGCCTGCCCTCCGCATCGGGCTCATGAAGGCACAGCGGTGTCATCTAAAGGCTGTCCGACGCTTTTCAATACTCTCTGAGGCCATTTCGATGCTACATAATGCTGTCTGATGTCATTTCAATGCTTCTGAAGCCAAATCAACGCTGTCTGGAGGTCATTTTAATGCGATCTGAGGCCTTGTCAATGCTGTATGAAGTCGTTTCAATGCTTGCACCCGTCTCCGAATCTGCCCACCTTCTACAGGTCCATGAAAAGTCTCCCCACCATGTTGGCGACGCCACCGCCAGGGTTTCCGCCAGTAGGCCGGCGAGCAGCAACAACAGCTCCACCGGCGCTAGGGGCGGCGGGCAAGGCGGCGGTAGGGGGAAGGGGACAAGGGGCGCCGGAGGCAGCGGCGGTGCGGCTCAACGGGCGATAAGACGGCGGGACCACTGGGCCAATCAGCTTTGCACTCCGGAGTGGATGCTGACGGTCCCGAGCGATCTCAACGGTGCCGGCAGCACCGTTGGTGCTGGTGAGCCAAGTTTAACGCATGTAGTGAGCGAGCGACCGGGTGGTGTGGCTACAGTTCGCCGATCTTGTACTTTGCGTTGGTCCCGGCTGTGATTTGAAGCTGAAAGCAAGCCATTAGACTAGCTGACGAGTTTTAATGGTTTGATTTCAACTTCTAAACGGCGTGAGATGCGTTTGATGGATTCGCGTCTTGGCACCCTCTCATCTGAGCCAAGTCTACGCATGTAGTAGGCGAGATATCGGGTTGTGTTTCTACCAGTATACATACACCGATCGTGAAGATGATCCTCATGTCTCTCCGGGCCTTGCCTTTTGGATTCGTCTGTGGTGGTAGTATCATCATTTCAGTCGCCGTTTGTTTCAAGGAACGTTTGGACCGCGTTCAATGGCATGCCTTCCATTGTCAGACAGACACCAGACTGACAGCACGGCCAGATAAGGTCCATTGCTTGCCCAAAGCTGTAACCCTTCGTTGGTGCTATCTGCATGCGTTCGTTTGTGTGATATATTGCTTGTTCCACAGCTTGGTGTTATGATATGCATGTAGGTGAACTACGAAGGCTCCGGAGTCTTCGCTATTGATTCAAGGCGTTTGTTTGTTACCCTGATTTTGCTGGGCATTCGGCATGCCGTTCTCGTACATGCATGTGTTTGTGTGTGATTGTGTGCCGATCGCTGACGCTGACAGGGTGGTACGTGATGACGAGGCCGGAGGGCAAGCGTGTGCTGGTCATCTCGGCAAAGGGGGAGACGGTGGCCAGGCAGATGTGCGGAGCGATCACGCACAGGTATGTATGTGCCTCTCACTTCCGAGTTGTGTGCATGTGCCTCCCACCATTGTAGCGTGATTTGGGTGTTCTTATACGTGGGAACATCGCTCTCTTTCTGCGTGCGCGCGGCGTCTGTTTTCCGTGTGATAAAGTACCGTTCCTGGCGCTCTTGTTGTCGTTTGATTCTGGCCGCTCATGGTCAGCTACACGCAGCTCACCATGAGTTTGCATCTAAGCTCACGTCGCTTAGCCTTACTGATGGCTCACGCGCATCTCTTTCCACGGTGGATCGCTTAGCCTAACCTGACGGATGGCTTATGTGCATCTCTCCCAGGTTAGTGCTGGCGATATTGCTATGTACCATGCCGGTAGGCAATTGAGGCTAGGTTTGCCGGCTCTGCGGTACTCGTGTCGTCTGAGAGACCTACGATAGATATGCGATATATGGTCTTCCTGCCTCCGTTATCTTTGATCGTCGTGATACGTATGCTTTCTCTCTACCTGTTCTTTGCTGCCGTCATCGTGGTACCGTATCTAAGCGTTGACTGCCATCGTTGAGTGGGAAGAAGGTGGGGATGAGGAAAAATCTTCATGGCCCAGAAACAATCGTTCAACTACACCTTCTCTTTTGGCACGTTCTTCAAAGAACTTTTTAAGTTCTTGTTACAGCAGTGATTTTCTTTTGTATTCTTGCCTGGCTCAAAACATGGCTGCACTTCGGCGACCCCGTCAACAGCGTTGGCTACAGGCACTCCCCCTTCAACGGCGCCTCGCTTTGCTTGCATGGCTCTCACCCTCTCTCAGGTTTAGCTCGAACTTACCGGGGGGATCGTCGACTACGGCGGGACGGCGGGGGGGCTCGAAGGGCGGTGGCGGCTACTGCATCTTGGACTGTGTCTTTCACGAGCTGGACCAGACTTTCTTCGTGTTGGACATGATGGCGTGGAAAGTGAGTGATTCCGCGTCCGATTCGTGAAAATGTTCTCTAGCTGATCGTGTAGCCTTCCTGTACAATGACATGGACAAACTTTCCTGAGCGTTTTTGTTTCTAAGCAGGCAGGGGTTGAGTAACCCTACTCCTCACAGTCGTGTCGCGAACGTCGTTTTTGCCGTGCGTGGCCCAAAATGTATGTGGATGAGTGATCGCAAGCCAAGGCCTAATTCAGGATGGGTGAGTTTCGGCAGTGCAATGGCGTGCGCATGTATATAACGTTCACGTATTGTGTCAAGGTGTGGGATGTAGAAGTACATACGTGCTCCGCCAGGGGGTTGTTTTCATCTCAACTTGTGCATGAGGCGATCAGGAGAGGTATCGTCAGACCAATCGGCTTGTGCAGCCAGCCGGTCGCCAGAGACAACCGGTGCCGGAGCCAATTGACGCCACCGACCGCAACGTTTCGGCTACCGGTTTTTTCAACCAACAGTTTGCTTCTCGATAAGATAGTACTTCTGTGTTGTGAAGGTCTTGTTTGGCGAGCAACTTGTTTTTTTCCAAGTGTTCTCCTCAACGCGGTCCCTCATGTTCCCGTCATTCCTGCCGTTCAGTGTCTACCCCATGCACAACATGAACCCGCGCAACCAATTCATGTGTTACCCTATCCATTTCCTTTCTTCACAGGCGCCCCTGCCCCCCCACGGTTCTGTCCGTTGGGACCCCAGAACTCTTAACGTTTTCCGCGTGTGCCCTTCCACAGCGTCAGTCTCGCTCGCACTGTCGGGAAATCCAGGTTAAGCATGCCGTCATGAATCCCTTTAAACTTGTCCCCCCACTCTCTCCTCCTTCCCCTGATTTACCTGCTTCCTCCTCATGCAAACCTTCGCGAACCCCCAACTCTGCCTCCCTCCCCCCCTCTCTCTTGGCCTGCTTTGTCTGCTTCCTCCCGATGCATACCTTCATGAACCGTAAACCTACATGTCTCCCCCATGTTTTGGTCCATCTTCCCCTCATTTTCCTGCCTCCTCTGCGCATTCGTTGGGTCCGTGTGGGGTAGGGCTACCCGCTGTACGACTGCAACACGGACTTCCGTTTCTACTGGGTCCGGACGAAACTGCTTGAAGCAGACGGGCCTCTTGACACCGTCACCTCGAGAAACGCCTACAGAATAAAGGTCAGAGTCGGGTTGCTCCTCCCCGTTCTACAGTATGTCCAGCTACACCGAGAGAAGAAGTTGTTTATGTTGTGCATATTTTGTCAGGCTCGCTGCCTTCTCCAGCGACGTTCTCGGCTTGTTGTCCTCGTCCATCAAGTATCCATCCCTTTGACAGCCACGTGACTTGAGGAGTTCTTATGCAGCCCACTACTTTTTGACGCTGGCAGCACTCTTGACCCGAAGGAACTTTGCTGCAGCACATTTGCTTGCGGACCGCGTGGCAGCGCATTTACTTTTGGCAAGGTGTTCGGTCACGACAGTCTATTATTTCATGTATGGTGGCATGACGAAGACAGCAGACAGGAATCGACTCGCTACACACCACTACCCCTATGATTCACGTGCGTCACCCCCCCCCGGAGTGCGAGGTTGAGTTAGTTGTGCATCATCTCCCAACCAAACTAGTACCACAAATCCGGTAGGCAAGGATCATGTAGCACGTGCCCACTACGCCATCCCATCGTCATTTCTTCCGGATAGGGTACCGACCCCCCCCCCCCCCCCCCCTTGACGGCTCTTCGCGCTTGGTGGTGTGAGAGCCTGGTCCGGTGAGAACCCGCGGTGCTCCGGCCCAGCTTTGTAGGGATGCGAGGTCAATTGTCTAACGACTACGGCATCCACGATTATGTGTACGCCCCCCCCGCCAACCTTTTGCATTTTTCAGCCGACGCCGTACCATGAGTGCGATAGGCAAGGGCTGGCCCACGCCTACGCTTCGCCCGTGCCGTTCATCAAGGATGGGCTGCTGTTCTACCTCAAGACCGCCCACTACCAGCTAGGCCCGACGCCTCTGGTGCTGCTGTGGAAGGACGCATCAGTGGCGAGGTATCTGGGGATACAGTCGGACCAGGTACAGATTAGCATTGCTGCAGTCGCTGACAGTATTGATTTTGCCCGTTGTCGATATATTGTGTCCCCAAAAGTGCAAGTTAACAAATAACGAAAACACGGAAAACACATCATATATTTTTTTACCATGTGAACTGACATCTTGCAGTCTTTTATTTTACGATTACGGTAGGGGCCACCGAGTTTAGGTAACTTGGGTGTAGTCGTCGCGTCCGTTGTGTGCTCGTGGGTCGAAAAGTAGTCATGTGTTGGACGTCGTCCATGCGGTGTTGTTGGCGTGACAGGTGCTTCGTAGACCGTGCGGGTTTCCAGGATGGCGGTGGGGTACGTAAGCAG
>FN649729.1:5233981-5263680 GCA_000310025.1 Ectocarpus siliculosus | reverse complement strand
AACTCCAACGCAGGGCGGTCGGCTTTGATGACCAGTCTCTCTCCCAAACACGAGGGAAACATGCGATCAGATACGATATCTATTAGGCTGCCGATTCAGCAGAAAATCGATCCGGTGCTACTATGTATCAATCTGCAATCGACCTCTCATTTCGTCAGCGAGCAGCGTTGCGCCTGCGACATTTAACTGTTGCGCCAGAGCGCCTGCCTAGCTGCCTAGGTGTGGCGTGCAAACCGAGTGTGCAAAGAAAAGTAGAAGAACTACTTTAGCTACTTTAGCTTCGGACGCACCGTTGCAATAGAATAGCGCGGAAACGGCTGCGTCAAAATGAAGCCAAGCAAGACACATATTCCAAGTACCGAGGACAAAGTAACCGGCGAGATAACATCACCATCAGGTTTCCACCTTCAGCTCAAGCCCATGTCCGCATCCCTCAGCAGCGATTATCAACAATTTAACGACAGAGGTACAAATAATAACGAACGCCGGAAACAATACGTCCGTATCTACACCCCCTCTGCGAAACAAAAAAAACGCAAAAAACAACACGCAATTTCATACCAGGCACACAACATGCAACACCAACTTAACCTCCATGGCTTGCCCCCGGCCAAAGAAAATTCTTCGATATCCCATTGTACCATCGATCAGCACGTGACGGTTTGAACCCAGGCAACGGCAAGGCCAACTTTCATTCGGGAAGCAGCCACGCGCCGCGAATCCAAATTCCCGAGAATAACCCCGGGATCGTTGTCCAGCGTGGGAAACACCGCTATTCTACACAATCCAAACACCCACCACGATTTTGCACCACACGGGTCTTGCGACGGATGGGAATACCCACGGCCAAGCTACGCTAAGCCAAGCTAAGCTAAGGTATGCTATGCGAAGCTCAGGTCGTCCAGGTCGCGTGTGAGGAAACCGTCGTCCACGAGATCGAGAGGCGTCGACTCCAGCGCCTCCAGTGCCATGGTCTGTTCACAGCACAACCGGATACAGTATTGGGGAGGAACAATGGGCGGAGCGCAATGACCGATCTCGAAGGAAAGTAGAGAGACCAACGGGTACGGTGGCTCGCCCTTGTGGGCAATAGAACTACTAATCGGGCGTGAGGAACAAGACAGCTAGCAAGAAAATAGCTAACGGGGGAGAGCCGAGAGGGCAGAGGGTTGCTGGGTCTCCATTCTGGAGGATCAGAGAGATGAAAAAATCAGCCCAGCGCACGGCAACAAGATGCAAAATACACGTGTGCATACGGCAAAGCACGGCAGCCAGCTCACCACAACCATGCTGCTGCACAGCAACAGGATGCAAAATGCACGCACGGCAATGTACGGCAGAGATTCTCTGTTGACACACACACACCCGGCTCTGCAAATGGCAACGGCAAAGCTACGAAGCACAGGAGCAACCAACGCCTGCTGAAGCGGTGTCAGCAATGTACGCTCTCGTCCGAATCACTGTAGGTGTTTAGGACAGATTTGACGAAAGATGACGTAGATCAGAAAAAGACCGGGCTTCAGCAGTATCGTCCAAAGCGTATCTACCGAAACGACACAAGAAGAACACGACACTACTTTTCGGGTCAACATGACAGGGCGGAATATTAAACCATACCACCCACAACAAGGCCCTCTTGTGTTGAATAGGGTGCTGCTGAACCATTCCTTGCATCTTCTCGAGGACTCCTATACAAATCGCACCGTCTATAGTTCTTTTCCCTCGGAGCATTCTTTCAAACGATGCGGTCTTTATTCAATCAAGAGATAGTATGTAGAGAAATTTATACCAAACAGCACAACAACGACGGCAGCAGCAGCAGCAGCAGCAGCAGCAGCAGCATGGACCTACTACAGAAACGGCAACTAGCTCACCACAGCCTCCATATCCAGGTCGAGGGCTGAATCGTCCTCCAGAACGGCACGGCTTGCCTCTGCCCTCTCCTTGTTCTTGTTCTTGTCATCCCCGGAGATCTCCTTCTCGCGCTCTGGATGGATGCATGGATTGCACCAAAGGAAGCAGTGCGGACTTAAAAAACAACAACAACAACAACGCCATGTTCCTTCCCCATGTCTTGGAAATTGCGACATTTCTTCTGTGTTTTATTCCATGCAGTGAGCGTCATTTAGGCGAGCCTGACACTCACAGAGTCAAAACCATGCGTCCCCAAAGAGGCGGAACCCTGGAAAACAACGTCAACAAGGACATGTACGAAGCCAGGATTGTTACCAATCACAATCACCTTCAAAGTCGGCGCGCACGATGCCCTTGATAGCGCTGTCGAAGCTTTTCTCGAGCACACCGGAAGCAGCGGCAACAGTATTGGCACCAGCCGCGGCAGTGTTAGTGATATCCCTTCCGAAACGGCCCTTTGAGCGAGAATGGGAAGAAGAAGACGCCTTTGGGAACGATGACGAGGTTGACTGTGATCGCGATCGGCTTGAACGGACGGCGGATGACCTTGAGGGTGGGAAGCCCATCGGGCGGGACAGGGGGAGGGGGAGGGGGGGACGCACACAGAGAGGGCAGGGAGGGAGAGAGAGTGAGAGTGTGTGTGAGATAGATATATCATCAATAGAGAGAGAGACAGACAGAGAGAGAGGGAGAGAGAGAAAGAGAGAGAAAGAGAAAGAGAGAGAGAGAGAGAGAAAGAGAGAGAGAGAGAGAACAAAAGGAAGATGGTGTGGGGGCTGAATTAAGTCGCCAGCAAAGAGACCCCACCGTACAAACATCTACACCATCACCGCTGGCAACAGCATCCTCTACCACAGGCCACAAGGTGCCTTGTGCTTTCTAGGCGTGAAAGTCCCTGAGCAACGACAATTACAACAAGCAGAACACGGGAACTCGACCCACTGGTAACATAGAGCTCATACATCCCGGGCCCAAGTATATAGCTTGACTACTCCACGACGAAAGGGATGGTCCGACCAAACGACACATTTTCGGAAAGCTCTGGACGAGAAGCATTCAACACCTCCAGTTTCAGCACCGTCACCGTCTTTGGAGCAGATTTGATCGAGCTTTCAAAATTGGGCTAGGGGGTGTGATATCTTACGTCGCCTACGGTACCGAAGGATGCGAGAGAACGCACGGGGGTACCACTGCCGACAACCCGCCGAGGGCTTTCCTGAGAGGTGTCGGTTGGTGTTTGCACCCTTCTGGTTGTGGAGCAATCAGGCGTTGAGAAACACTACTTAACACCCCGGTGCATTCTCTCGCATCCTTACGGTATTTGGGTTGGTGTCATTTCGTTCTTGATAGAGACTTGGCAGCAGCATTCAGCCCAAGCAGGCAACGAAGAGGCTTTTGCAGGCGATCACACCCGCCGTAACCATACCACACACTTGCACAACCGTACCGCGATACTACGTAGCCTAGCTGTCGGTGATCAGAGATGTCGCCTTGTTCCTCACAATCCGCTCGTGTCAGGCATGGGCAAGCGTACAAGTGGCGAGCCGTCAAGTGCTGCATGTACTGTATCTCCTAACAAACCCTGACGGCCGCCGCCGCTACTGCTGCTGCTGCTGCTTAGAGAGCTCTCACCCATCGCATTCTCCACCCTCCCAATCCTCGCCCACAAAGCGGGCGAAACCGCCAAAAACCAGCGATACAACCTTCGGTACTCTGCTGCTGTGGACAGTAGCGGTGCAGCCATCATGTCCTTGCTCACCTGTGAGGCCTGGCGAACTTCTCAGCCGCTCTCTCCTCCGCCCGTCTCTCCACGAGAACCTCCTCCTCGTCTCCGGTCCTACCAAGAGGCAGCTCGATGTCATCCACGCGCCCATTCGACCCTACCACGTTCTTTCCGCTCCCGCTCGCTACGACCCTTGAACCAGCGCCTCGCGGCCTTACCGCCCCGCCCGCCGCCTTGTTCGAATCGCTGTGTACGGTAAACTTTAACCCTGGGGTGAGGAGCTGCTGCTTTCCCGAGAGCTTGGAGGGGGCGTTGTTGGTCGCCGCTGGCGGAGGGCCGTTGCCCGCGTTTGAGATGTCGCCCAGCGCCCGTCGAGGCTGCTTCTTGGCGGAAGAGTTCGGGGGAAGGCCTCCGAGCCCACGGCCACCGCCGGCCGCTTTTCCTTTCGCGGCCGAAGGCGGCGCGTTTTCGGAGTAGCTGCCCAGGGGTTTGAGCTTGCGCTGAAGAATGCCCTTCCCGGAAGCTGAGGGGGGGTTCTCTGACGACCCTGGGTGCAAAGCGGCGCGAAAGTTCAATGACAATCATTGAATAGTTTTATGTTGGGTTGTGGGTTGGTTTGTGGCACACCGCTACACGAGATGGGTCAATAAAACGAGAGACGCAAATAAAGAAAATATGTTGTATGACTTCGGTTAAAATACGTGAGAAATATGAACCGACAGATGCGAAGACTGGCGCCAGCATATCGGGACGAAGACACTAGTGCACACGAACTACATCCTAAACGCGCTGCCTGATGATCGCGAAACACTCGGTTGGTGATATGACACAAGATACCACCCCCCCCACCGGATCGATGTTCAAAGCCCTAATACACTCCACGATGATGAGGGTGCAATAATCAGATGATACCTTTTCGGAAAGCGCTCCACGACACGGTTTCAACGCTGGTATATTTCCGGCACGTCACTGGCTTTGCCGCAGAGCTATCGAGCTTTGAAACCGGTCAACGGGTGCATCACAGGCAACCTCACGGCAGCAGTAGTAAGTGGTAGTCTACACCAGCAATAGACCCCGCACGGCCGTGAGCAACTTCTGTCTACTCTACACAACACCTCCGCAACACTTCCACCTCTTTGCCAGGTTGTACGCAGGAGTGGCAGGGGGCTTAGGCCCAGGGAGTGCTGCCGCACGGCACAGCCAGAGTCTATTTCGCTCTGCACAAGGCTGCTCACGTCGCACACGTTGTGCAGATGCACTCGTTGTGTTGTTCCCTACCCTACACGCTGGCAGCAGGCGCAGACCCCTGGGTAGCAACACCCGCACACGAGGGAAACTACAGCTGTGTCCTTCCCGCACCTGCATCGCCTAGAGGCTTGAAGCTCTTGCCTCCGCCGAGCCCACGCTGGGACGGACCGACTTGGTTGATGTTCTCGGCATTCCACGTGCTCAACATGGTGTATATATGTCACGTGTCGATTGACGCAAGATGCACCCAAGGCAGCAAAACAAACTGCAGGGATGCAGCACCGATATCTTCGCTGTCCCGCCCACTGTCTTGATGAGTGCGCCGCCTCCCCCTGTTCCTCCCTCCCTCCCTCTCCACAGCTGTTGTGTGCAGGACAACACCTACACCTTTTTCCCGCCAAATGACCGTTTGCCAATTTCGCGGGAGAGATTGATTGCAGCGCGCGCTATTGCAGATTTTGATTTTGTATCCGGCTCCTGAGAGATAACAGCCAGACGAAAGCAAGGAATACGTACGGCAGCAAGCTGTCACGCATGCAGTCGTTGCAGTTGCGCTGAGAGGCCGCAAGCAAGGACACGCTCCCGGCGGCACGCGGCACCTTTATTCCTCTATTTGGGGATTTGAGGGAGTTCGAAGTGAACATGCCCCGCATGTTGAATTCTGAAACGCTCTTCGTGCTGACGGTTTTCGACGAAAAAGAAAGACGAAACGCGACAAGTTGCGTATGCATACACAAGTCTTGCCTCCAAGTGCGCTGTAGTGTCTCCCAAGAGGAGGTTCCTGTCGGTAGATGCACTAGCGCATTTCTCCCTGTCGCGTGCTTCTGTACCGCTGCCGTCTAGATGTCTCAATTCCTTTCAAGCATGCAGAACACATCAGAGCACTGCTTTTTTTACGGTACTGACTGCTGTAGGAAGGATCTGTCGGACGAATGTTTCGCGCCCCCCAACCACCAACGCCGCCGGGTACCCTATTTGCGGTAGGTTCCCTCTTCTGCGTATCCCTTCGCACTGTGCGACTCACGCACCACCCATCATGACCTCCATGACCAGCTTTTGGAATACTGTCAGTGTAAGGAAGTTTTGGGTTCTTCGCCATCGCGCATGGCCGGGAATTGTGGTGTTCCCAGGTTCGGTCCGTTGCCAGCTGGACGATCCTTACAATACTCTCTTGTTCTGACTCTTATAATTATGCCTCCTGGCGCGTACCGCAGGGAGTAAAGGTGGACAAGAATAGTGGACACCAACACCAATCGCCAACGGCCCACATGGACTATTGACGAGCGAGGTCTGTCGTGCGTTCGTGTCCGCCCGCGATAAAGTGCGTGTGTCCGACATACAGTAGACTACATATGTACATGTGCCACGATCCCATACCGGAGTCTATTGCACTACCCGCGGAAATGCCGGGGCCATCTGAGAGAGCCACAGTGTGTGGTGTCGATTGTGTGGTGTCGATTGCCGCCGGCACACGAAGCGTGGGTGGTTGCTCGGTCGACTGCGTAACGGAGAGCACAAGTACAAACGGTTGACGGCGCTTTCGTGCGTCAATGTGTAGTCTGTGTATGGATGTGCCTATCATGGGTTCCTCGAGAGTGATCTGCTACTTCCACTACGCCCCGCTAGGGCCAAGGCGTGGCTAGGGGTCGATAACTGGAACAACAGGTCTGTGACTGGGAGCTAGCCGTGTTTGCGTTTGCTCACGTGGAAGGGATCTGTCGCCGCCGCGACAGAGTGTCCCCAGGCAACCAACAAACGAACGGTGCCAGATGGACTTCGTGGAAAGCGGAACCTACATTATTTGCGCTTGAACATGGGTTTCCCCGTCGTGCAATCGCGGCGAACACGCGTTCTGGTGCTCTGTGTGGGGAGCAGAAGCTGTGCTTCAGCTGCAGGAATCATCACCAAATGGTTTTGCGATATTTTTCGCCTCACAACTCCGACAAACAGCAGTATGGACTACAACACTTTGCACCTGACCCAGTGGATGTTTCTACCCCAATACTTCCCCCTCTATTTGCCCACCGCTCACTGATTTACATAACATTGCGCACCTTCCAATAGCATGACTCTACAGGACAGAACAACAAATTCTACCTATTTTTTCGTGCTATCGCCGGGCCACGTCTCCACTATCCACTTCGCTCTCCCCTTGAGGCATACCCGCATGTTCTCGGGATTTATCTCTATCTATTGATGGAGAGGTCGATGGTGGGATATGACGCGCGTCTTGTTCGTGCTCAAGACTTGGAGCAGGCACATCGCCTAGAGATTGCCGTAGTGGTGCTAACCGCTGCTGGGCCAGAACAGAAACAGAAGAGAAATCCCCGAATCCAAGTTGAAAGGGAGAGAAAAAAACATGGGAGCTTCGTCAAATACGGGTGATGCGATTACGATTGAGGGAAGCAAATTCTGGCTGCAAAATGATACTGTTCACACCACGGACCTACAGATGGTTGGTACAGTATTGAACCAGAGCCAGGGCCAACCTTTTAGAGGTCTACACCGCAGGCTTCATTACGCGAAACATATGTAATAAGGCAGGGGGAAAGATTCAGGGGTGTTCAGGGTTCAATGGAGGGAGAAAAACATGCGACGGACACCGCGTTGGTGTGGACATTTCGAGTGTACTAGCTCCCAGGACGTGCAAGTATGGACCGAATAGTGCCCCATACGGTAAAATCCGTGGCTCGAGTTTTGTTTTACTCAATTTTCTCTTTGCGAGAAAGACCAACCCTCAAAATGACACCTTTTACAGTAAGGAGCACGTAGACGTTTCTTCTTGTACGCGACGGCTGGCTGATGATACTCACAGCAACCATCCTACGACTTCAACCATGGCGTGATCACGCCAACAGTCACGGTTGCGCGAAAACACTTTGCTGAAGTTCTTGCTTCGAGTAAGTAGCACTATTTAGGTGGTATCCAAGGCCACAGGTCTGGTCCGTCGGCTAATCTCGGATGAGTCCAACGAGGTGCCATGGCCACACGTACGCACCTCCGTAAAGGTAGATCTTCGCGTGCTGCCGTCATCACGGTGTCCCTCTGCCTCCTCTTCTCCTAACCGGTCTAACGTCTGCACCGCACCCCGCTCCAATCCCGCCCTCCTCTCCACATCTGATGAGTCCCAGTCTTCGTCTGCTGGCGGCGTGGCTGACTTTCCGAGGTCGTCATCGCCTTGTACGTGTAAGTTCCCTGGCAGGGCGACAGAAGTGGTGCCAACAAGCCCTGTTCCGTCGGTTTCTATTGCTGTTGATGCCGCACCTACTGCTGCTGCTGTTGCTGCGCCAGTCCCTTCTGCCGCCGCGTCCCCCGCCGCATCCTTCAATGCGGCGTCCCAAGCACCGCTGCCGGCCCCCCACGTGAGCTGCGTCACAATAACGCCGCCCAACCCCGGCACCGTTAGGGAGTCCTCCTCCGCGCTATCCGAGGTCATGCCACCCTGCCCCTGCTCCTCCTGTTGCTGCTGCGTAGCGGAAGCCTCTCCTTGACCACCGCCACCGCCGCCGTCTCGGCCCTGGCGGTATCTCAATCTCCGCGGCGAGTCGTTCCCTGCCCTCTTCTCTTCCGTACCGTTATCGTCGTCGCCTTCTTTCCCCACCCCCTCTGGCCTATCTCTCGCCCGTCGTATTCGACTCGTTTCGGGGCCGGCGCTTGGTATTCTCGCTCCTGTCCCTCCCTCAACCCGGACGCTTTCCTCACGGAGGTAGGAGGCGAGAGCGGTCGTTCGGCGCTCATTGAACATGCCACCGCCGCCGCCGCCGCCGCCGCTACCTCCGCCGCCGTCACTCGAGCCAGGGGTTGCCTTGCTCCCTGCGACGCCGCCTCCTTTCTTGCCACCGTAGGTGGCTTTCTTTGCGGCTAGCTTGTTGTTCTCCGCCGCGATTTCCTCGCTGGTTTGGGGTTGAGTTGGAGCCGAGGGGGCAGGGGAAAGGAGGGCGGCGTTGGCGTTGGGGCGAAGGACATTGAGGATTGTTTTCAGTTTGTCGCGGCAGCATCAATCTGTGTGGTGTAGTTCTTGCATGCGCAGAAAACGGCGTGAAGAGAACATAATAAGACAGCCAAAAATGATGTGTACATCGCAATGCTATGCTTCGTACGCAGTGCCCACCATTGATTCTCGTGCCACCGAACGTCTAACCCGCGTTATTACTATCTCCAACCCGGGGGAACCCGTAGGTAATACCATTATCTCAATGTTTCGTGTACCGCTCGAACTCTAGTCGCACTACATCAGACTCTCACCTTTCCGGCCGAGAGAATAAAGGAACCAGTTTGACGCGATGAATCTTCTTCTGACCAAAGGAGGTGTCTTACAGCGGAAGGACAACTCCATCCACAAGACGATTCCACAATCTCCCACCATGCATGTATCACCACTATTAAGACTACTGGTGAAGCATAAAACAAGTCCGAAAATTGAACCTCGTGTTGAGTACCTGGCTTGCTGGAAAATGGCTGCTTCCAGACCCATCCTCAACTCTTCCGCGAGAAAGGGGTGGTACTGCAGGAGGTATCGGATGCTGCTGTTGGACAGCAGGTATACCTGTCGAGAGAGTATAAGGTAGCGGGTCAAAACACAGGCTTGCTTGACGAGCTCGCGCGCGGGTGGTACTGTACGCATGCGCCCTCCTGTGGAAAGAAGTTGGTGGGCAGAAATTCACTGGGAGGCTGAAAAACTGTCAGAACCAAACCCAAAGACCAGTGGAAAACGCTGGCTTGACTTGTTTGCGTAGGTGCAGCTTACTGGTCGGAGGATGTACGTATGCCGTTACTATTCTTTGATGCGCGTTCGTCACTTCCGAACAAAATTGCTGTACTTGAAGAATGGGCGATCTATCTTCAAACCAATGAAACTATAGGAGAAAAAGTTCTGTAAGAATGCTTCAATGCCTATCAACTTCTCGTAGTAATGCGCACTTTTGGCTATTGGACACGTGATCACACCGTGCAACACTCCTATTTCTGTGCGTTGTGTTCATCCTTTCGACACTTCGATACTTACATAGAGTTGCGTGAAAGCCTTGACCGCCATGTCCTCCTCAAGGAACGACGCGAGGAACCTGGTGTAGCCGAAGAACTTTCCGGTGGACACGATCCCCTTGACCTTCTCCTCCTCCGTCCCGGCGCCGCCCGTGACTCTGACGTAAGCCTCGGCGATCCCTTTAGTGACGAAGTACACCCCCTGACTCATGTGTAGGCTTTGGAAGACTACTTCTCCCTGCGTGCAGACATGGAAATATGAGTTTCCGCCGTGATAAGAGAGGGTGGGCGAGGGTGAGCCCCCGTGTATTCACCGCCATCATGTCTACAACCGGGAGGGAATTATGATGGATATCGCCGTTCTCTGGTTTATTTTTTCGTGCGATAAGTAAACAAGAAAGGATTCCGGTCTCTTCTTGTCACGCAAAAGGCGGTCACGAAAAATACGGTCACCAGTACTCAGGACCGTTTGATTAAGATGTCATGGCCTGTCACCCATCGAAGTGGAAACAGTTATCGATCCGAACCATCCGCGCCGAGGTCGAGCAACACTGCGGACGAGTAAGTATTGTAGACATCACTATGTAACAGGATAGAAGTATATACATACCGTGGGTGCGCGCAGGAAGCAAGCAGATTATGATCGAAACGAACAACACTCATCCAGCGTTCGTCGTTCACCGGAAGCCGAGGGCAGAGTTATCTCCAGATGAAACGTACCTGTGAATACTGTCTCGGCCGAAGGTTCTTGAGGATCGCAGACACAAAACTCGGTGGTCGCGTCTTGAGGACCGGGATGATGAGCACTGCGTCCCTGTGGACGTGCTCCAAGACCCTCTCCTGGAGTCGAGGGGGTAGTCTGGACAGGATGTGATCTTCGTTCCAGGCACTCCTCGCACCCGTCACGAACATCATGTGTGTCCGCACAGACTGGGGTTGGAGGGGAGGAAGGAGGAGCAGACCAAGGACACACATGGGCTCGGCGATAGTTTTGTAGTTTGTAGGCGGATGCATGCAGTGAAACGTCTTGGGGTTAGCGAACGTTGACTTTGGTTGGAGACTTTTTTTCAGTTTGGATCCCTCGGCTTCAGCAATTTCTTTCCCTGCTGTGCTGCATTTTTTCGATCAAGGTAATAACGGTCAGCTTGTGTCGACCTTGTTCAATACCTCTAACATATATATGTCATGTGACTTCAATTTTTGTTATCATTACAGCCAAGGGTACTATTATTGTAGTTTCAGCTTACAACGAGAACGAACGTAACTAAACAACGACGACATCGCTACCCTTTCCAGGCGTCAAGAGAAGCAGGGTCCACGGGCAAACCAGCCTCGTGTGCGGGTAAGACGTACAAATATGACGTACAAACGTCGCGTGCTGCGTTTGACACCAAGATACAAAGCCTTCCGCCGAACGCAATGTACGGTTTCCCCAAAAGTTTTTTTGGGGGGCTTCAAGCGCCGGAATGGACGTGAATGTACGGTTTCCCCGAAAGTTTTTTTGGGGGGCTTCAAGCGCCGGAATGGACGTGTAACGGCGGCTGTTCCTCGCAACAAGTGCCCATAGTGGACTTTCCCGAGGCGACTTACGAAGCGTTGCTTTTGTATCGGAGAGAGCACTGCGACCAAGCTTTTTAACCGCCCCCGGCGGCGTACCCGCCCCACAAGGAAGGGTTCTCGGGCAGTACCGGAGGTTCTTCTACCGCTTATTCTCACAACCAACCACCCCTTCGTGGTTATCCCCGAGGTAGCGAGAGTCTGAATATTTGTGTTGCGCCTGGGAGACAAGGGAAACATTCAGCGACCGTGCGACAGGTCCCGACGACGACAGAGCATCAAGTGTACTCACGTCGCCCAGATGAGCCCCGACTTTCTGCTCCTCCAGATAGTTTTCGACGTTCTTCAGCTCCAAGTTACGCCGCACGTTTCCCCCAGTTGGATTCCTGCCGGCGAGGAGAAACGGTCACGTTAATGCGACACCAATAATAGCAGACCTTTCCGGTAATGTTTCGCTTCTTGAGCATGGAGTTTGTTTTTCTGTCTCCCCGTCGGAGCGATAGGCTCAGCCATCCTTTGGAGCTGTTCCCCCGGCCTAGGTTTAGAGCAATGTTGGTTTCTTCGCGAGTGCTGGGGGTGCGCACGGTCCCACCTTTCGCAGGGTTGGCCACTGGCTACACGGATACACTCTTACTGCCGTTTCGGGTTATGGCGGTTGTCAAAACAACACCAACGGGTCTCGTTGTACATGAATGGTTTAGCCTGGCTTCGTTTACCGTTGAAGGAACAAGGGAAGGTGTGGCAAGCGCGGCCCGCACAGCACGAGGAAATAGCAACAACCTCCAACACGAACAGTGGGAGGGATGTCGGCCCCACTCTAACGAGCCGCTCCACGCTTCCGATGGCACTGCACGGCGTTTTCATGTTGTCCACGATAGATTGAGAGCACAAAAAGAAGCAGCTGCAAGTGCTTGCAAGGCCCCAGACAATGACAAGAGCATCGACACATGCACAATCTTTCAGAAGCAACAACGGCAGAATATATGTTCCATCTCTTTCGGCAGCTACTCTCTCGGCCCGGGCACTCACATGACAAGCGTGGAGACGCTACCGATGACGTACGAGAACATGGTTGTCCCGCAAACCATGGTCAGGCACGCAATCATCCTCTCCAGATCGTTCGTTGGAACCAAATCGCCGTAGCCCACCTGCCAAATCCAACCAATGCACACACCGACAGTCGGGGGAATGATATGCAACGTTCCAGGTGGCCCTCCATGCAAGCGTAAAGGGCTTGATAAACGGTGTAGCGGTTTGACTTTTGACCTTTGCGAGCGCATGGTCAGCACCAAGCCATCGAAGCACACGGACAGGTCCGACCAACCAAACGAGAAACACTGAGCGGATGGGTCGGAGGAAGGACTATACAGGAGCGGTTGGCGCAATCGTGGAGAGTTCCAAATAGTGCGCCGTTCTTGGAAACTAACAAAGCTGTTGCCTTGCCCAGAGATCGACGAGGCGGTTGCGGCTACAGTAAAACGCTTGGCCTTGCCCCGCGTGAATCCGGTTGCGTATCCCAGTTGTTGGTGTCGTTGGTTTCGCCGTCATTATGTTCGAAGATGAAAATGGCTGTGACCATCTTCTTGCACCACTCGGTAGATGTTAACATCACAACTACATGTATGCACGCATGTGCACACAAACTCCTACACAAGCAAAATATCAAGTCCTTGACTTCAGAAGCAGAACGCTGCTATCGTCCGACTCCTGTGACCCCGTGAAAACCTTCGTAGAAACGTTTTGAATAGAACGTGTTTCGCGTTTTTTATCCCGCGACAAGACTGACGTCTTTTCGTTGGTCAGTCCGTTCGCGCAGTCGATGCGAATTCAAAACCACACACACATACGCACGCTGCCGCCCCTCACCGTTGTGATGGTGGTTGCTGCCCAGTAGAGAGAGGCAATGTAGGTGGACGTGGCGTCATCGACATCTAAGCCGTCCCTTTGCCACCAGGATTCGTCGTTGTCGTATCGGCTCATTACCCACCAGAAGCACCCGAAGACATGCGACGCGTACAAAATGACCACCAGAATCTGCCGCAACCGTAAAAGAGAAACAGATATGCAGACGGACAGACGTCACAATGGTGGAATGCGTTGTGCTGCAGGGCACCTGTACTGGAAGAGAACGAGGACGACCGATCGCCTTTTCTCAGTACGAGAGAGAGACGGGGGGAGGGGGGAGAGGAGGTCCTCGAAGAACGACACGCACAGAGTGTTTTCCGGAACTTATCGGTTTTGGCGTGGTAAGATAAATTTGTTGTATGGTCAATACTGAACAGACTGTGGTTAACCTTCTTTCTTGTCACACCGGCCAGGACTCTCCGCGGACACCATATTGGCGAAGGAAGGAAAGTCGACGCAGGCGCAGTACAAGCAGGAACTACTTCGAATATATACATGGAGATGTAGGTGGCTAGCCTGCGCTTGATGGAGTGGGTGGCCTAGTCTGCATGACCCGCCGCGCTTGGTACAAGCACCAAAGGATCGAAATAACTTCGAGGAGAAACAGGTTTTCCCTACTTTCCTCGCTGAGGACCTCTCTCTCTCTGGCTCTCTCTCTTGAAGTATGTATTGGGATTCTCTTTGGCATTGTCAAAGTCCCCCGGTGGTTTTCTACATCTATCGCCAAGTTTGCCTGTCTTACCTGCACTACGTCGAGACACCACCGAGGGACGTCGACGTTCATCCCTCGGACCCATCTTCTTCGCTTAGCCCCTCCGCTCGCCAGTGCTTCCTGCTCGCGCAAGCGGTGCAGCTGTTTCGCTAGCGCCGGCGCTCTCCCGATCCGCAACAGCTTCAGCACGACAAGGCCCCTGTTGCAGTAATTCATACGAATACCCCGCGTTAGCCCAGACAACTTCCCAAAGGTAGAGAGGAATCGATTTGCACTACAGTATATCGGCAAGCGCAGACCAGCCGTGACAGGAAGGAACACCCGTGTTGACCAGGCGCCGGTCTTGGGCACTCCTCACCTAAAAACTCGGTCGGAAACGTCGAACAGATAACCCGGAATGGTGCTGGCTATGTCGAAGAGCATCCATCCCCGAAGGTAGTTCTTCAAGATCATCCCTGCTCGGTCCGCAAAAAGTCGGGGTTAGTAAGGATCAACGTTGTACGGTTTTACTCTTTTCATTTGGAAATAAATTCCGATTAACAGCTCAAAAACACGTCGTTGGATGCTGAAGATATCGACGTTCAGAGAAATGAATCACTGTGAGACAGCGATATTTCACTGCAAAACGACGTTTTCCTGCAATGATCCAATACAGATGAACTGTTCCACTGCCATGCGACGCCCACCTGGAACCGTGATGTACACGATCACGTTGTCTGCCGCGTTGCCAATGTAGGCTGTGCGGAACCGAAGCAAGATGTCTGAGATGCCAGCATTCACAAGCGAAGGGGCAAACAAAAAAATCAGGGCTTGCGAGTTACCAATAAATATATAAATACAAGTATCGTGCCAAACCAGGCGCAGCGCTCCGTTAACCGCAATAAACAAGTGTTCTTTGGGGGAGTGGGGTACAGGTTTGCGCTTCGTCATTCCTTTTCACAAGATCCGTTACGGGAAGACACCTTGTTGTCCCAACACTGGCTATTCCTAAGAAAACCATCATACCACGTTCCCGTCCCGCAACATGTCGATCTCCTCCAGTTTACACCTACAGCATAGGTTTTCTTGGTTTTTGGCTTTCGGATCATGAGGAGACAACATAGGTCGCAGCTTGTTTTGTAACCTCCGTAAATTTATCTTGCGATTGCTTTCTGGGAGATGATCCATCTGGTTGAATATCTACGTTGGTGGTGAATTCAGGGGAGTTTGGGTGTAAACAACAAACAACCACAGAGTAACGTTGGTCCTCTCTGCTCTTGGTTACTCTAACGTATCCCAGAGGAACATACCAGGCGACTTTGGGGTCAACTCTCTCTCTCGTCTACCTTCGTCGTCCTTCCACTGTTCATTCTCCATTTTGACCCTTCGATGCCCGAAAGCACGCCAACGACGTCAGGTTGAAAATCGTTCCTAACTTCTGAAAACCTGAAAACAAACCATTGGACCATATTGTGCTATCCCCCCCCTCGTTCATCAAACGTTCTCGTCTACTGTGGTTCAGCCAACTACGCAGGCGCGACGGAGTGGAACCTCGGGGTGCAGACTACACCGGACTGATGCGTATTTCAAAGAAGTCTCGCATGAATCATATTTCGACGCGATTCTGCTGTGTCTGAGCAGTATTCAAACCATTCCCCCGTCTTCACCTCTTCACCAAAACTCAAAGAGGACGCAAAATCTCTTGGGGGTGGGGTTTCAAGGACCCTCCGTTCTCCCCATAAAGCGAGAACTCACCGATTACGAAGAATATATCCACGGCAGCGTCGAATATACACCACGAGAGTGCATCGTTGTGCGCGAAGGCCATCCTGTAGGGCGTGAGCACGGCGACCAAAACGCACACCATAGATATGGCCACGTCCCATCGTAGCTTGATCGGCTGGTCCGGCAGTATGATCGCCCGATGGTTCAGCTCCTCGGGAGTCTCTTCCGTCTGTGGCGCGTAGGCGTATACGTTAGCAATACGACCAGAGGTGGTGAAGTCAAAGTGATATACTGTAGGTCCTCTCACTTTAGAGAATAGGCAGGCTATGAGAGGGTGGGTGGGCGTGGTAGGTCAAGCGGGATTCGGATCAAACACAGGCAGGTCAAGTAGCTTTGCTCGAATGGACGAGGGACGGTGATTGGAAAGGAGGGAAAAAGGAGCATAGATGTTGATCGAGCGATCGGTAGTAGCTCAGCGCGAGGGAAAATTGTAACTCATTGTTCCCGAAGGCCTACCGAAAGCGTTAGCCTTGTGTGTGTAGGTCGTGTGTCCACCATGGCCATTCCTTTGTTCTGTTTGTTGCGCCTGATGTGGCCTTGGTTCACTCGAGCGAAAGCGGGTCTGTCTGATCTCAGTACATGCCACCTCCGAAACCGCCAAACTGATCCTCAAGGTAGGCAAACAACGTCTGCTGCTACACTGAGATATAATGGACTGTTCACATTAGCGTCTGAGTTCGGTGGATAGTTGGGATGGACATTTGTCCTCCGTTGGTACAGCCGACGTGCATTTCGTCTACCCATTACCCGGGAGTTGTTCTGCTTTATCCATTGGCACAGGCAACGGGCAGTTCGTTTACCTATGAACCCGGGTCTTGTTCTGCTTTGCATACCCTTTCTCCAAATCGATTACGTGAACGGCAGCGTCAATATGCTTGCCCACCCACCTCTGAAACTCCTTTGACCACCTTCCCCGTCCCGTCGAGGACCTCGCCAAAACCATAGTCGCCTCCTCGCCAGGTTCTCACAAGCCTGTCGTCCGAAGCATCCATGGTAAACGTTTTTTTGTTACATGGATACTATGGAGTTTGTACAGTAGCGTTGGCGAAGCGAACATGTCACTCTTCAGTCCGCTCTGTTGGATCTGCGGTTACTGACTTGAAGCCTCGTTCCAAGTTCAACAACGTGGTGGACAGCGCGTAATACACGGACCAAGGAAATCCTTCCACTCCAGGCTCATGCAACGACATACCCCCGGGAAAAACGATGTACAAAATGAGAAATGGTATGACCTCGCTTCACTTGGACAGACTGAAATTTGGAAAACGTGGAAAACTACATGAAACCAACAGACAGGCGACGTGAACATGAGTTTTATTAATACCAAAAGGGAAACAAGTTATTGGAACCTCGCGAACAGCAACAACAACGCGGCCTGAAGCAAGTGCATAAGAATGAATCTGAAAACAAAGTTGCCTCGTGGAGCCAAGAAATTGTTCCCACTTCAGTGCAGATATGATAATTCGAATACAGGTTGTTGTTGTTGTTGTTGCCGGATATGATGATAAAATAAAGAGATAGGGATATAGGGCACCTTGATGCGGGTGGACAAGAGTCGGAGATGCTTTCCTATATTCTGGGTTTCATAAAGACAAAACCCTGCATCGAACGTTTCTGCGGTCGCATTCACCGTATGAAAAAAATTCAAGAAATTGTTCCCACTTCAGTGCAGACATGATAATTCAAGTAAGGGTTGTTGTTGTTGTTGTTGCTGCTGTTACTGTTGCCGGATATAATTATAAAATAAAGATATACGGCGCCTTGATGCGGGTGGACAAGAGTCGGAAATGCCTTCCAATATTCTGGGTTTCATGAAGACAAAACCCCGCATCGAACGTTTCTTCGGTCGCATTCACCGTTCCTATCCTGCGCAAACTACGTCGAATCCGAGGAGGCATGGAAATGTCCACACCATCCACGCAGGTTGCATCCGCTCTCACGTATCGGTGTTAATCAACGACGCAAGAACGAGAGCAGGAGGAACTAGCACGCTATTTCGACATGCTTCCAACCTCGCAAGATGCTCCCTGAACCGGATAAATTCTCCATTCAGCTTGACTTGGCATAAGCAGGACATTTTCGTGCAATCCAGCCGACAAAGTTTGGCGCTTTACAGGTGTGTGATGCTTCCACGATTGGCTGGTCACGTTCTGGAAAGGTGAATAAACATTCAACCGTTGCTTGATCCTACAATTGTACAGTAAACGACGGAGGAATTCGGAATATATTTTGAAAGCGACAGACAGAAAACTGGGAATGGCTCGCAAAGTATCCTAGCCTCAATGTTCGATGATTTCGTGTTTACCGGATTCGATTTTTATTGTTCACTCGCCTCATCTGCATCTTCTGCCCTCGAAGCACCCCGTGGACGGAGCCCACAAAGCTCCTCAGTCTCCCCCTCACTCCCTTCCCCCCGAACGCCGCCATGTGCTGTATGTCGTGCACCATGCCCACCATCCCTCCGTGTGAAGCCGCGGCGGCTTGGCTAGCCGCCGCGGCAGCTAAATGGTCGGCGCTAGCAGCCATGCAGAGATTCCTAACGTCCGTGTGCTTGAGCTGTTGCTTCAAGTCGGAAGACTGCATGGTTTTGATATCGAAAGGGAATCATGTGACGGAGGGGGTTTCAGTTTCGGTCGTAGTCGGTGATTTCACCCTTAATATCTTCAGTCCCAGAACCCTAACCTCCCAAGACGCGGCAGCGTCTGTAACAACCCGCATAGCCAAGCGGAATTCGTAAATAGTAGGTGTCGAAGGACTGCAGCGGGTAGGAGTACAAAATGATAATGATAATTACAACAAACTGAAAGTGGCGTGCAGGGAGCGGGATGGCTGTTCTCACCTTGAAGTCGGTGAGAGTGATCTGCTTGAGCTTGAGCCCTTCTTTGGTGATAGTCGGCGACTTGACAGCTTCCCGCAACACCTGGTCGTTCGACGTACCATAACAGAGATATGCAACAGGGATAACAGATAGTTGCAGTTGGTTGAGGTTGCAGTTACAGCTGCTGATGATGTTTCGCCCTTGCGGCCTTATCACAGCCGTCCTCGCTCGTCCACCCTGCTCAGCATTCTACGGATGCCTTCACAACATAGATCTTGGGTCATGCGAGAGGCCAGCGTCCCGAGTCGTGCGCGATGTTGCCCTCCTTACCAAGGGTGAAAGTGATTCAATCTATGGTTGGAGAAGTGCGTGAGCGGCAGTTGCTTAATTCACGACCACAGCAATACACTTCCTCAGATCCACGCAGGCACCCAGGGAGAGAGAGACAGCAGTTCTTAAAGGGTTCGCCGTGTTGGACTTACGTGGTGGTCGGCAAAGGCCGTCTTTTCGAGGCAACCCTTGATGTCCGGGTGCTCGTCGATGGCCGCGATGAGATCTGACTGGTCTAGCCAAAGCAGGTCGCTCGGGGAGGCAGCGACAAAGGTTGCCTGGACATGATCCGCATACGTGCACGATTCAAGAACTTTAGTGCAGATGGAAGTTCTAACGGCTTGCTGGTTGTGAGCAGAGCGAGCCCACGAACTAGGTCTGCTTGTTTCTCCACTGCCATTCGAACGATTGAACCTTGGGCGAGGTTTGGTTGACCATGTCTATCGCAAAGGGAGTCTAGAGGACAGGGGTATTTGATGCTGCAGCTCATTGAGTATATGACACCTTCGGCAAGTAGGAAAACACTCCCCCCAACGCCCAACAGAAACGAGAAGCTTGCTTCCCACGTGCTGCGATCATTGGCCTGCATGCCCGCCTGCCCCCCCCCCTTTCTTGTAGGATTGTGAATGCTGCCGGTACACAGCGCGCGGCAAACACGAGCCCCCCTCCCAACAGGCGTGTTATCCCAGTCCTGTCCCGAAAAAGAAATGCAGGAGTACAACCGGCCAACACGCGTACCTCTGATCCCCCCCCGAGCATGATATTGCTGAGCCCCCACATTGATCCAGGTCCCCAAACCCCCAAGTACGAGGACTGCCGCAAGGGAGGCGTGTCTGCGTCTCCCCCTCCGAACGAGGAGCGGCGCCCTCGCACCTCCTCGTGCACGTAGGCCTCGACCCTTCCCTTGATGACGAAGTACGCCTGGAGCACGGTATCCTCCTGCAGTATCGCCTCCTCCCCGCTGTCCAGCTCCATCGGCTTCATCGCCCTCGCCAGCCTCATGAGCGCGATAGGCGAGAAGTCGTGGCCCTGAAGAGAAAGGCGGGATTCCTTTTGAGAGTATTTTCCATGGTTTATTTACGATCCGTTTCAGAGCTGACAACGTTTGCTTGGTGAATCGCGGGACAACGTTGCGTGTCTCTACTCGAAATACTCCGGAATTATTGTGTCATGACCATTCAACCAACTTCGCATCGCATTCCCCTGTCTTATCAGCACGCAAGGCCGGGGTCGAAAGGAGTGCCCAAGGTGTCGGCTCTGGGAATTGAGTCATTCCTGCAAAAATGCACGATTCGCAACAATTCCCGTCATGAGAAATCCACGCACCTGTCGGTTGCACAATACAAGTAGTCTACGGTAGTCACTGACTACTGTGGCAGCACAGACGTCGAGAACGCTACTGACTAACAATCTGGACGGGGGTTCGAGTCATGGCCTTGTTACCATGTTTCCGTCGCTTGGAACACATGATAAGCCGTAGTCTTGCCCAGCACTGGCGAGGGGCGCGAGACCTCGGAATTCACTCATCATGGCGGCGATTTGACCGGAATAGAACCTTTTGAAAGTAGCACACTCTTTACGCGTCAATGCGAACCGGAGAAAGCTGCACTCACTACCGTCGCTTCCCCGCTTTCGACACGAGGTTGGTACTCTGTGACCATGGGCTTGCTAGGCCGGGCTAAAGCCTGACACACACAACAAACCTAGAGAGTATCCGCTAACAGCAATGTGTCTGGATGTTTCTTCTGCTGATGTTTCAAAACAACACCTCAACACCAACTCATCACCTCCACACACAACCGTCAAACCCATCTACAACTGAACAGGTTCCATACACGACCAGGCCGTGCGCCATTCGTGCAATGACAGCATCGGAAAACGACAACGACAACGACAACGACAACGTGGGACAACGACAACGACAACCGCGACAACCGCGACAACAGCGACAACGACGACAGCATACCCAACAGAAGCACCGGCAACACGTTGACTCACCTGCAAGAGCCCCGTGGCCGAGATGGCCACGGCATGCGTCTTGGACATCACCTCCTGGCATATCTGCCACGGCACATGCTCCATCACCGCCCTCTCGTCGAAAACGCTCGTCTTGAAATAAAAATACCGGAAGTGTCGTTTTATCCGAGAGCTAATGCCGTCCGGCAATCTTCGATCCAACGCATACTCAGAAATTTTCTGAGGCGCGGGGAACGACGTCGTGCGTGGGGTTGCGTTGTTGTGGTTGGTGGCGACGGGGGGCGGTATGCTGTTGTGTACGCGCGGCGTTCGGTTGTTTTTCTGTTTCCCTCTTCTTTGTTGGGCCGCCCTCCTTATTAAGTACTTCTGCGTAGACATGCGAACTTCGGAGAACATGTTTCAGGATCGGGTTGTATTGGGGTTGATGGGGGTAGGTATTGTCGCGTTCCCGTGTCCCCGACTTAGCGCAAAAGACCAATCCCCTTAATCTGTGCTCAGTGATGACCCCTGGCATCCCGACACCCCCCCTCCTCGCTGTGTCGTTGGTCCTGGTGGGTGCAACAGATTCTCGGAACCCCTCCGCTTCACCCAGTGTTCCCTACGCCATCCTTTCTCCGGCAGCGACGTCCTTCCTTCCATTTTCTTGTCTGGGGTATAGATGAGATTGCTTTGCTTGGCAGTGTTGTAGTATGGACAGTATGTTGCTGTGGCCGGATCACAAATGGCGTAGCCTATAGCGTGGCGAGGACGATGCCTGCTCCGGTCAAGTTGTATATCCGAAGCCCACAAGCATGGCTAGTCCAGCCCCAAACAAAACCAACGTGCGTGACTGCACTATGGAAGTCCATCGGCGCTGTCCGTCTAACAGCAAGCAATACCCCGAGCCTGAACACGAAATTGTCCCCGTGACCTCAACTGCAGCACAATTCCAAGCCATACTCCTACACCAACAGCAGCGCTCGACCGAGGTCATTGTAGGCGGTCTGCGCGTTCCTAGTCAGCTCCGGCAGTCTGTGTGCTGCCGTTACCTGTAGGTTGGTGGTGGTGACCTTCTGGATGGGGGCGATAAACTGCACTATTCTTCTCGTGGCCGCGATGATGAAACCGAAGAGCGTCGCCCCCGTAAGCTGGATGAACACGCTCAATATCAGCCCCTGGCACGCGATGATGCAGCAAGCGTTGTGCAGTAGAATGGGTTGAGGCGCTTCGTTAGATGGATGTCGGCCGTTAACCGACACGAGAACAAGGTGGCGAGAGTGAGAGGGTTATGTTGTGGGTTGACAGCCAGAGGGCATGTAGCGGACAAACAGCGATATGGGGGAGAACGGGAGGCTCAAGACGCACATTCCAACGTGTTGGAACGGCAAACTTGCTTCCATTCCTAACTTGGAGTACGCTTTGCTGCTGAAAACAAAGCTCCATGAGGAGAAGGATCATTTTGCCCAAAAATGCCACCCCTCGGTTCTCGGCCGAGCTCTCCGAGTAAGGGCTCGGGCTGTGGTTACCTCGTCCCATTTTCAAGATTCTGATTCTCACACCGCCAAAAAATAACTTGGTGACGCCCAGTCTCAACCCTGAGCCTCATTGGGCACATGCGTAACCCCTCGCCCACTCCGTGTTTCTCGCCTTTTTGTCAGAAGGATTTGCGTGTTGGTCTCCGTAGCCGACCGTCATCATGGTGTAGATGATGAAGTAAAAAGACGACAGGTACTGGCTTGCCACAGATGTTGATGATCCGCACTGCTTCCATTCTGTTTCTACCCCCTGTTGGTGTTGTTTTCGATTCATCCCCGGTTTCGGTTTGATCGACGGCGTGGTTCGAGCGAGGAGGCGGAGGAGGGTCCATGTTAAGTGGAGCAGACAACGTCAGGAAATAGTACACGACGAACACTGACAAAGTCGCACACGCACGCCAAGTGCTGGCGATCACAACCGCAAGGCAGGAGTATGTCGGCGATAGTACGGCAACAAAGTTGCGCCACAGACCTGTAGCCTCTCCGACATATTGATCAGTAGCCTCCAATTGAGGGAACCCGAACCATATCCTAACGCCATCGCTACTACTACTGTACACCTCCTCACCGCTAGGAGGTCGTCATAGCAGTGGACCCAGAACCAGAAGCAGCTCAGAAGATGTGCCGCCAAAATAACTGTGACCAGGGTCTTCCCGATGCTCATGGCCACGGGGCTCACCTGTCGAAACAGAAAAGCATCGTTAAATTGTTTTTCATCTCTTCTAAATAAACAAAAGCTGTTTCTTCTCATCTACTGTAACCACACTCCTCTTGCGGGCTGATGGTGGTGTTCCAGAATATGACTCGCCAACGAAAACATCCGGGATTACCTGTGTGAGCAGATAGTCCGTGGATGGAAAATCTGCCATGCATTGAGGGTGGCGGCATGTGACTATTATTTTGGCTTAAATAATGGAAAGAAGTATGTGCCTTTGCGCTTAAGACAAACGAGGTCTCCCCCTTCATGCGCTAACCGCACCAACACCACCAATACCTCAAGCTTCATCTAAAGGAGGCCGTTAGGCTTTGGGCGTGGCTGCTGCGAAACCGCTCTGTCTACAGGAACAAGACAGCGAGAATGGACTTTCGTGACGCAAGAGATGGTCCAGACACAAGAGCCGGCCGCGGGAGAAACGACGTACTGTAAGGACTGACCTCGTAGTGCAACGTGTAGACCTTCACCACCTTTAGCAGTTTCAGCAAGCGCAACCCTCGCATCGGCGCCATCACCCTCAAGCTGGCAGGGACCACGCTCCGGAGCAGGGTTGTGTACGGCAAACAGGTCACGAGGTCGAGAAAAAACCACGACGTGATATACCGCCGTGCGATCTCCTTGCGCTCGGTCAGCAGGCCTGATTCCGTCACCACCGCCGTAAAAAAGTGCAGCACCGTGTCCACGATGAAAGAAATGTTGGCGATCGCGGCCAGCGTCAACCCGAAGGCGTGCGCCGGGCACCGGAAGCTTATTCGCCACGGGGTCACCAGCACGGTGAACATGATGTTCACGAACATCCAGTTCTTCCAGGACTGCATGCGCGAGGTCCTCGGGTCCACGATGTACTTTGACATGACAGACTTGGCCTGGATCACGTTGGCCTTCTTCTTAAGCTTCATCGCCGCCCTCAACGTCGCCATCGACAAGCCAGGCGGGCCTCCTCCTGTAGGAATCACCAGCGTTGAGTTGGTCCGAGCCGGTTTAACTCCGCTCCAAAACTTCCCCGTCGCCTCGGCCTTTGATGCTCTGGTTACGATCCGGTGTGCTCGGCCAAATCGCCCGCGAGGCGCGACCCCCGTCTTGACGCATCGCGGCTTGTTGGCGACGACAACCGGGATCTGGGGTATCCCATCTTCAATCCCTTGATCTTCCTGGCTGTTGTGGTTTCCAGCCCCGCGTTGCTCTGCTCTAGCGCTACCGCTTGTTGCAGCAGTGCGAGACTGGACGCTTGCTCCACTACTGCTGGTGGGTGCACCACCGAAGGTGGAAACGGTGGTGTTGGTGTTGGCGGGAGCGGAGGAAGCAGGAAAGGTGGCAACCGAACTGGCATTTGAAGACAAGGAAGCCGCGCTCATGTCGTCGTCTCCACGTGTCCTCAACAACGACGATCCTCTGGAGCTATCCGTCGTCGAGCTCGTAGACGCTCCCCCAGAATTACCCCCTGCCCACCGCCTCGGTATTCTAACCCCATCCTCCACAGGCTGGTCGTCCGCAGGCACCGGCAGCGATGTTGTAGGTGCTTCGTTAGCATTCTCCATCCCTCCTTCAATTATTGCAGCTCAGCGTACTTCCCGTGCCGCCTGCACAGCTCCTGGGTGGCGGCACCTTCAGCAGTCTGTGGAGGCGAGGGAGTTTCCAAGGAATAGCGGTGCCCGAAACAAGCACAGAGATAACAGCAAGATGCGGAAAGGGATGTTTCGGGGTTATAGTCTATACAGTAGTCTACAATACAGACACAGTGCATAGCACACGCCTCCGTCGCACCCTCCTTTACTCCCAAGAAACAGCGCAGCTCTGCGAGCAAGTCCTACGGGGCCCAATACATAATTCCATATTACGCCTGCAGTAGCACGCAGGGACTCTGCTGCAGACTGCTGTTTACAGAATCTGATATTAGGGTTTCAGGGCCCTTCCCGAAGTGCTTTCGGTAGAGAGCCTAGATCACCCAAGCGGCGGGAACTCGGAACAACCACCTCAACTTTCGATCAAATCGACTCAGACCCTCACATACTTAGTTGGCCTGCACCCACCGTTCGTTCCGCACCCCAGGGCACAAATGCCCACGCCTCGTTCATGCCATGCCCCGGCTCTCCCCTCTGTACAATTATCGTTGGTACAGGTCGCCCTTTGCGACAAGGACCAAATGCGGCGAGTTTTCCAGCGCCATCGCCGCGTGCATTACACCCTCGGTCGTCCAAGCCGCCAACAACTTTCGTCGGAGATCGCGAAAAAATACATTAAATAACGAAACGGCTAATTCGCGTCCCCGCACCCTCTACATCGACATGCGGCATGTTTTCTTCATAACTCCCGTTTGAGGGACTCATATTGTGGTACAGCTGTGTGCCCCCCCAGTCTGGAGTCCAAGCGCACCAGCTTAGAGGGAAGAGTGCCGGTGAAGGGCGTCGCGAGGTGCTTGAGCAGCACAAGAAGAAGGGAAGCATCAAGCAGGTACCGCGATATTCCTTGACGGCGTAATAGGGAGATCTATGTCGAACAAAGTAGGTGGTGAACACCCACATCGAGCAACGCTGAAGCATGGATAGGTTCTGTTCTTTCGTGCTGCTGCTACAAGTACTGCTGTGCTGCTGCGCGACAGGAGCAGCGTTTGTACCCTAACATGCAGAGCTCCAGGCGCTCCCTACCGTGTTCTGGGGTACTCCAGTGGTCGCACAAAAGCAGATTTCGATAGGTTCATCCACGTAGTAAAGTGTTTAGGACAAGGAGTGTGAACAATCCGCATGACTGCTGTTGGGCGCGGATGAATCAATCCTACGGGGGCCGCCCCTTTGCCCCTGTAATAGCGAAGCACAGGCCGAGTAGAGGCAACCCTTGTTCAGTGTTTCGAACAAACCCAACGTGCTGCTGCTGCTGCTGCTGCTGCTGTTTTTTTTTGCGTGGAAGTAGAGTTATTCCAACCGGACTTGACATCCTCAACCTGTGCACCCCTTCTATCCCCGACACACATCAACTAGATATTCCAGCTGACGTTGTTCGGAAAGCCATTTGTTCCCACAGCATGTCTGTTGGTCTAGGACATGAGGACGCATTTATCTCGAATGGGTATAGTCTTTCTGTGTTTGTATTTATGTTTTCTAATCTATTAGGACGTACATTTCATACGGATACATGGTTCAGAAGGAGACCGGCAATTTCTTCCGCGCGAATGCGTGTGAGCAGGCAAGGGTTGCGTCAGCGTAGTGTACCGTACATGACAACACAAGATAACACGCCCCCTCGACCGATTTTCAAAGCTCGTTTACTGCACGATGAAGAGGATGCTTAAACGAATCGACACGATGTCGGAAAGCTCTCAACGAGACGGGTTCAACGCCGCCATTTTTGTCGGCAGCAGTCAATCCGTCGTGGAGAAATCGAGCTTTGAAAACAGCTTCAGGGTGTGTGGTATCTTGTGTCACCTACGGTATGATACAACCTTCGCATGTATCCTCCTCTAGGTCGCCTTCCTTACTCCTACAATGTACCTTTGGTAGATCTTTCCCATGCCATATGCGACAGAGTCAGTTGCAGAATAGCGCGCGACCTCTCCGACACAGCAGCAAGATTCAGCTGCACCAACCAGGGTAGGTTAGCAGAGCAGAACTGCTAAACACACGGGAAGGAGCTGCCAATAACGAGCGAGTAGATAGCATCGCGAGTGATGCACTTGTAGAGTATGACTTGTTGCGTGTGACGACGCCGAAGTTCATCGCAAGAAATGCCGCACTTTGCGGCAGATGCCGTCCCCGAACAGCAATGTCGCACATGACCCTCCCAAGGAGTTATTAGCGCTCGTCGCGCACGTAGAGCAGGAAGAGCCGGCAGGAGTGCGGCGTTGGTTGTGGCAGGTGGTGGCATTTATCGCACCACCGTCACCTGAGCTATCTACGCGGCACAGCGATCACGCCCTACACTACTAGCGACCAACGCGACCCTTTATCCTGGCAACCTTTTAGTCTTGGCGTTTCGTCTTCTCTTAGCCCACACACCCATGTTGCATCCTGAACCTTGCCTCGAGGGGGGGGTTAATATTCAGCAGCCTTGGCAGGGTTTGTGTTTTTATAGTTATAAGTAAACATGTTAGATGAAGCATGCAATCGGGGAAGTTGGGTTAGGGTGAGGAACGATGTACCTTTTCCATGAAACGCCTGTAGCCGATTTGTTTGGTAATTCACCTTTTTCATCAAATGCCTCAGCCGATTTGTGCTATTTAGCGAATAATATTGCTGTCTCCGCCGCCCTCCGCCGGCCCTTGTACGGTGGTCGCTTGACTCTTTCGCTCCACCTAGCGACTCCGACACCAACATCAGCCATGGCGGGTTCCGAGGCACCAGCAGCGGCAACGGCTGGGGCGGCGGCCTCGCAACGGCCCCAGCAGCAGCAGCCGCCGGCACTCGGAAGGATAGGCGATGCGTCGCAGCTAGTGGAGGCTGCGCTGCAAGCGCGCGTGGCGGCGTCGCAGGACCAGCGGTTCGCCACCACCAAGACGCTCTTTTTCGCGCTGAGCTCGCTGTGCGGGGTGCTGAGGCTGGAGCTGCGCATGAAACACCTGGGACAGGTGCGCGTGGTGTGCGTGGTGTGCTTTGCAGCGTATGTGTAGATACACTGCTGCAGAGGGTTTCGCCTGCGTGTGCGTCTTGTCGAGCTTCTTGTTGTTGTACGACGGTTTCATGTGTTGCGTCGACCGTACATGCGCATGCTCCTATTACTTAGCTACACGAATGTGCTCTACTGACGGTTGCCTGAGGCAACGACATCGCATTTTTGGGGAGGGGGGGGGGGGGCGGGGGGAGCAACTTGCTGCCAATTCTACTGAATTGTCAACTCCCACGCTTGACGATCCTGGGAAATAAGAAGTCCAGGCTCGAAATATCAAAACATGCGAACTCGATCATGAAAATACGCTTATCCTGATTACTATGCACTAGCTGTTGAGCTAATTGCCCGAGAGAGGAAATAGTAAGAACCGAGCCTCGCGGACAAAACAAGAGGTTCTTTAATCAAGTGGTGTGACGCCCTTTTGCAGCACGGGTATATTGCCGGTGTCCCAATAGCAGGAGTGCCGGTGGCGTGCTTGGTTGCTGACCCCAACTTCGCGATCTTCACTGCTCGTCCTCTCTTCTAATATCAGCACCCCACAATTTTCTGCTATCTGTGTGCCCCCCCCCCTCGTTCTTTGGCGTGCCGTCGCCATCAGGGCAAGTCGGACTCGGAGCTGCGAGCGGACTGTGAGGCGTGCAACACCACCTTGCAAGGAGTGCTGTCCAACAAGAAGCTGGAGGTCACCGCGCCGTTCTGCCGCTCCGTCGCAGAGTGTCTCAGCCAGGTCTGCCCCAGCCTCTGAACTCTCCGCATGCATAGCACACTATCTCTCCCCCCTATCTATGACGACTCACCCCCTGCCCCCTGGACCGATTTGACGGCTCGACTACCCTCACAACGAAGACTATTCGTAGCTCAAATTATTCATTTTCGAGAAGGTCTACATTGACGGGAGCCTTCCAACGACGCTATTATCGGCACCGACACTCATTCTACGGGAGAATAGAAGACTCTTTCTACAGCGGAGTAAATGCGGTTTCTTTCTCAAACCCGGTCTAAGGAGTGTGGTATCTTAGGTCATCTACGGTGATCATGCGGCGATACCGCCTCCTCTTGAGCATCCTCGCGATCACCTCACTTCGAATCGATTACCAGGCCGGCCGCGAAATGAAGCAAGCCCCATTAAAAGACGATCATCGCGGCGACCACCGTTGCCCCGCTGCGATTCCAGTACGATCCGCCCAAAAACCCACCGCCTTTTTTTGGTCCAGTACCCCGTGTAAACGCTTCGGTGGTTCGCTCTCTGTTACCGCTGCTGCCGCTGCCGCTGCTTCTGATCAGCCGAACGTTTCGCATCGCTGCGTTCTTCCTCGGCAATCGATGCCTCTACCCCCTTCGTGCTTCAATAGTTGGCACCATATGGTCACCGCCGCCGCTGCTGTTGCTGCCGCTGTTGCAGGTTTTTGAGCTTTGCGAGTCTCTGAATGCCGTCGGAGCGGTCCTCGATCTGCACAAGCTGCTGGACAACAGGAAGGCTTTGCCTGAGTCCAGGATGGCTGTGCTTGAGGCCCTGGGAGAAGTCTCCAAGGCTGCCGGTGCGTCCTCCCTTTGTTCCTGTGTGTTGTTGTGTTTCTGTTTGTTCCTACTACTCCCGAGTACGTGTCGGCCAGATTGTAGAGCAGGATTGTAGTGCGCAGTCAGGCTGTGGGAAGAGCGGTACCGACGAGCGAGGCGTCGGACCCCACCATTCGTGTCCGCTTTTATCCGTCTTCATGATGCTCCGCTGGTTCGTGCACCGGACTGCCGCCAGTGTGGAAGTGTGGAAGTAGGCCAAGTCCAATGAAGTCAAGTGACACTTGGTAGCATATTATTGCAACTTGTCTCGCTCTGCTGTGATAGCGCCCGGTGCCCAGGATACGGCCGACCAAGATCCACTACTGCCGTACTCGCTTTCCTGCTCTGCGGCTTTCTCTCTCTCTCTCTCTCTCTCTCTCTCT
>FN649729.1:5219772-5233882 GCA_000310025.1 Ectocarpus siliculosus | reverse complement strand
CCCCCCCCCCCCCCCCCCCCCCCATGTTTATTGCTACCGCTCTCTAGGGCTGCGCGTGGTGTCCGTGCTGCCGGAGTCGGTGGCGGCGGCGGCGAAACAGCTCAAGCAGCCCGAGGCGTTGGTGAGAGCGAAGGCGGTGTTCGCCGTGAGGGCGCTCGTCGAGGGGGCCGACGGAGTGGGGAGCTCAGTCCACGGGGAGGTGCTCAAGGCCGCGGTTAAGGCCACCGCCGACAGGTGCAGCAGCCAGTCCTAGCCCTACATTTGTTTTGTGGGAGTTTTTTACTTGGTGGCTGCTGGCGGGGGACTAGAGTAAGGCTGTACAGTGTGTAATGTACCGGTTTGTATAGTTGGTGTGCGGTTTGATGAGGTTCGCTGGGCTCTTCGAATCAAAAACACGTCAGCTGATGTGAGTATACAGATTTTGTAAATGCTTCTTTTCGGTTCGTTCAGGTTCGCTGGGCTCTTCGAGTCGAAAACACGTCAGCTGTATGAGCTGTTCGAGCTTGGGAAACGTTGGTGATGGCAGCTGGCAGTTGATCCACACCAACACTAGTGTACTTTTCATGCTGCATCACGTTGGAAAAGGTGGCTACCCCTTCCTTATAAGGCGTTCATTATCAGCTGACCCACCACCACCTTCTTCCGGGGACCCCCACCGAATCGGAACCGGCGCATAGAAGATGCTACTTCTATCATTTCTAATTTGAAGACGACGCAACCGACGCAGGTGTCCAGAGGTGCGCGTGGAAGCCTTCAAGCTATGCCTGTCGCTGGCGGAGGCGGCCCCCAACCTGGCCGCCTCGTCATCCCCTGTCCCCTTGGAAACCTTGGTGGCGTTGTGCGTGAGGGGTTTGGACGACGAGTCTCCGGCCGCCAGGCTAGCCGCGGCGGCCGCCACGGGAGCTGCGCTGTCGGCGGGGGTGGAGGGTAGCGCGGCTGAGAACGAGCGGTTGGGCGTCATCGCGGCGAGAGATCAGGTATGTAAGGGCGGTGAACGGAGACTTGGTAGAATGAGGGTCGCGGTACGGCAATCGGTGCCGCCGCTGCTGCTGGTGTGTATGTCGTGGATCCCGTGCTTGATGGATGAATCTGAATCAGAAGTAGAAGGTTGCAAAGTTTTCCGGTAGCAAGATAGGGGAGAGCCGCAACTCATGTGCGTGTGCATATATGCATGCCGCTTTGCTGCGGCAAATAGTATAGGGATGTACGTTTGATTGTGAGTTTTGGTATCGTCACTCTACACTATCACTGCAGCACATCTCAAACAACGACAGGCACGTCTCATGAGAATTGAGACACACCGCACGTTCAGCTTTCACCCAGAGTCATGTGTTTTTATTTTGCCCCGTTGTAGGTGAACCCGTTGTAGGTGAACAATAAATTGCGTCAGGAAGAATATGCCCATCAAACAGCATCTTGGGGACAAAGTTGGACATTTTTTCGCCAACATTCCGTCGCCAACAAGAGCGGCATTTTTTCCGGTTGTACCGTTTTGATTTTAACACTGCGTTGTGATTCCCTCGTGATATCGTGATATCGTGATATCGTGGTGTTGTGATATCGTGATATCGTGATATCGTGGTGCAGGACCACGATGATGACGACGAGGGTGGTGGAGGAGGCGGTGGCAGTGGCGGGGGAGGGGGCAAAACTTTCGCCAACAAGCTGAAGGAGATGGGGGCAGAGATGAAGGTTGGCATGGCCAAGCTCAATGACAAGAAGGTGACGCACTTCTTGCTACCTTTAGTCTTTTTCGGTGCTTTTCCCCGAACAAATGGTTTTCTTGATGGTAAAACCTCCAATAAATGAGGTTACAGTAGCATTTGAACGCTCAACGGCCACAAGGTGGTGCAAGTTTTGTTTTTTCGTCTCTTTGACAAGTGTGGTTATTTTTGTGTTTGTTTTTGTTTTGGCTAGGAGAGGAACTCCAAACCTAGTCAAGGATATCGGAGCTGACGTCCAGAACATATGGAATGACGACATCTCACCGTCGTACTGTACTGTAGACCGCAGAACACACCTACAGATAACAGTAGCTTTAACTTCTAGTTGTACACAAGACAACATGCCTACATAATTCTGGGCACACGCCACACCATACTATACCCGGTGACATTTTTTTCCGGTCAGGTTGAGCCCAGGACATCAAACTACTCTCAGATCAAGTAATAGGGCGACTCAAGCCACAACAAAACCCCGTTTATTTGTTAGCCAATATGTTGTCACCGGGATGTGCTATCTTGTGTCGTGTACATATTCGGAACCATATAGCAGTACAGTACCTTCGTTGCCTTGGTTTCAATGATGAGGTGCCACCCCAGGTATCACAGCAGGGAAATGCCAAATTCCCCATACGTTGTCCGTTTCGGAAGATAGCCTCACGTTGATGCCGCCGTTGTTACCTTCTGCGGTCCCCCCTCTGTCCCCCCTCCCCGTGTTTGTGTTTGTTTGAGAAGATGCCTGTCCTGGGGGATTCGTTAACGCCTGACAAGGTGGTGCAATTCCTGTCCGAGCTATTTGGGAGAGCCACGGCAGCTGTTGGACAGTCGCAGTCGCAGTCTAGAGAGTACATGGCAGGTGACAAGATAATATGATTGGTTGGGACATCGAGTTCTCCTCGTTGTTGTGGTTGTTGTTATTGGTAGGTGATGGAAATGACGAAATGACTGATGATTTGACGTTAAGACTGATGAAATGGCGTTAAGACTATACTGAGGTAAACGTACACGCTGCTAATGTTGTTGTTGTTGTTCGCTGCTGTCTTTTGAATGAAAAGAGATCCGTCCTTGAACGGCCGCGAAGAGTCACCATCAATGGTGATATGGGTAATGATGGAATATATATTCATATTCGCGTATCATGTATCTTATCATGTGTGTATCGACCTCGACCAATCAGGCGTTGCCGAGGCCTTTGTATGCCTCTGGAGGCGCCCCTACATGCTGCAGAGAGTCAACTCCACCACCGCTCCTAGGCTGGTCGGGGCTGTCCTAGATCTGCTAGACACGGACAGGTTACCCCAGGGGGCGGGGGAGACTGGAGTGGTGAGTGAAGAAACGAAGAAAAAAAACGGAAAAGAGGCGTGTTGAATGCGCTAAATTGATCGCGGAGAGGTTGCTATTGTGTTGTGTGTCTCCTTTTCGCGTGATCGTTCTCGAGCGGACTGGTGCGATTCAAGCTTGGTTTGTTTTCGTTGCTGGTGGTGGCGGTGGTGGTGGTGGTTTTGTTTATCATTGTGTTGCTTGATTTCGTACAATCCGCTTTTGAGTCAGGGTCAGGCCTTCATCACACACAGCGGCCAAAATCACCCTTGCATAGCGCCTACACGGCGATGCTGCAGTTTGTGTTCTTTCGATTGCACGGAGTTATCACTTGTGCCAACATCTTGGTTACACAACGCCTCTTGTCGTTTGAGATTCGTCCTGTTTTTCCGCCACGTTTTTGTGGAGGTGCCCGCGGTGACGGAGTGCAAGATACCATTGCTTGATATTTAGCTTGATACTGTTAACATTTGGCTTGATCCAGCTAACATTCAGCTTGATACAGTTCATATTGAGCTGATACCACTTTCTGGCGGTGGCTATTTGAGATCACATGATGAATCATTCTGACCTTAGTCTTTAGGTAGGCACAAGCTAGCCCAATAATCGTTGAAACAAAATAAACTCCAGACGTACCTCCAACTTTTAAAATATAATGTTTTGTCCACTTCTGGTACCGTGTGTTTGCATAATACAAAAGGTTCGGACAGCGGTGGAGTATATAATTCGTGAGGGAATCAGCGCCCCCCTGCCGGAGCTGTCCCAGCAGCTAGTGGCGAGGGAGATGCTTCAGATCCTGTCCGAAGTGGCTGGGTCGGCCCCTCCTGCCTCCGGATTCCCGCCATTGTACAACGAGCACCAGATACAGGCAAGACAGGAGGAGTGTTGCTAGGGGCAGGGCAACGTTGCCACGTTACCGTATCCCCTAACCGTACCCCAACCCTAACCCTAACCCTGTTGTTGTTGTTGTTGTTGTTGTTGTTGTTGTTGTTGTTGTTGTTGTACTGGTGGTGGTGGTGGTGGTGGTGGTGGTTGACACTGCTGCTGGTGGTGGTGGTGGTGGTGGAGTTAATTTGTTGGTGACTCGGTCCGCTCCTAAACAGTGTCGTCGATTCAGTAGATTGACACCATGGAATTGCACAAGCAGCTTACAAGGTGAGTGATTGTCTCCGTTCGTCTCACCTTGCTTAACCTTGTGAACATGATGCGATGCGGCATCCAAATCCTCAGGTGTGCCTGGTGGAGCTGAGCCACCTGACAAGGGCATTGGGGCAGGCATGCGCCGCGCTCAAGGTGATGAATCATATTGGGACGCGTTTCGTATGTCCGACATAGCCATGCAGTGATCATGTCTGACCAATCCATACTATATTAAAGAGAATGTCCGACAAGCCATACATAGACTAAATCTGACCAATCCAAACTAAGGAGTATGTCAAACAAGCCGTACATTGATTAAGTCTGACCAGCCCATACTAAAGAGTATGTCCGACAAGCCATCCACGTAGATGAGCGGGTGTCGCAAGAGAATTTCCTACAAATCGTAGTTTGCCTATCGACGCGCTCGAGAAACAATACGGCAGCGCGGTAGTATTAATAGTAGAGGTGCCGGTGGCCGGAGGTGTTCCACAGCTTTTCTGTTCTGTTTGGCTCGTCGCGCCTGCCACGTGGTATCAAGTGTTACGGTTTGTCTTGTCGCGTAATGGGGGCGTACTCCTCGAATGTTGGTGTTTTCAATGTTTTCTCTCCCTGTCCGCAGCGCTCGTTGTGGCTTGTTGGCGGTACATCCCGTCACAAAGTTATTGCAACCTCAAGGGCCCCAACAGCAGGATTCGAGCCACGCTCCGCTCACAAACTGATGGGTTTGCTCGCTCGTTTAAGCGTTGGTTTTATCAGTTGCAGAGCGGGCAACACCTGCACTGCCCAAGGTAGCCGGGCACGCACCTCCCGATCCGCCTTTTTTTGTTCCCTGTGGTGTAGACATGGATGCTAGTTAGGCTGCGCGCCTTCGCTGCTAACCCTGCGATATACTTGTGTGCCGACAAACATCACCTTCCCGCAGGACACACTGGCGGATGCTTTGTCGACCCTTCTGGCGCACCCCAGTTACGGAGTCAGGTTCGAGGCGGCCGTGGCGCTGGCATCTCTCGGCTCTGCCCTTCCGTGGTGTGCCGCGGGCTTGCTGCAGCAGGTGCCGTTGGTCACCCCTAGCCTTAGCTTTAGCGTTGGTTTCAGTAACTCTGATGATGGGGCGTACTAGTGTTTTTGCGTGTTAGGTGTTAGACCGTTGTCCACGCGTCCTCGATGGGGGTGGTAGTGGTTAAGTTTCAGTAGATGTCCTCAGGTTTCACCGTTTTTTTTTTTTTTTTCTGGTCATCATTCCGTTTCTTATTCTCATCTCGAGCAAGTTTGTCAAACTACACTACTACTGCTGTTATTCGATGTTACCTTTTGTGTCTGAAGAGCTCCGGTAGGAGTCCACATGAACAATAATTCCTCGCGGTGGTATGCATGCGCCCCTTGTTTTATTTTGTTTGTTTCACTGCGTGGATTTCAAGCGCAAAGTGAAAGGAACATCGGAGTCAAACAGACGACGGAGTGTAGGTTGTGTTTCCTTGTCGGCTTGGTTGGTGTTGTGCTTTCTGGTACAACTCAGGACATTGAGGCACATGTGTTGTTATGATTGTCGTCTTTGTGACGTGTATGGCGCCACTCCACACACCACGGGTAGCTTACAGCAGTCTCCGCGGAGTGTTGCTGTACAATGTACAATGTACAATACACAGCAGTGCAACACGTGATGTACACTTGAACGCGCAACACATTCTTTTCAATACCAACGATTGCTGCCGAATGTAGTGACGTCTAACCATGGAAGCTTCTTGCACCCGCCGCCGCCCCCGCCGCGTGCTCTCTCACCCATGCTGTGCTACCGCAGTGCTTGGACGAGATTCAGCAGCAGTATGATGCTCTCATGGCGGAAGGCATACTTCCGGCCTCCCCTCCGCCATTGGCCATGGGTTCGAAGACTCTGTCTAACCCAGCAGCAGCAGCAGCAGCAGCAGTGACGCCAGATGAGGTGCAGTCGGCGTTGAGCTTGACGGTGGAGGGAGCTCTGGTCGGCGAAGGCGGCGGAGCGACCGGGGAGGGAGAGCCTGACGCGGACCTTGATCTAGACGACGACGGCACGAGGTATGTAGGCTGACCGCACCGACACTGGCTTGGGGTAGGATGCCGTAACGGGTCGTCCATGGACTATCCTATCTCTCATCTCATTCCTCACGACCTCAACAATCACCAACAGCAGCCAGTGCGCTAGTTTGCAACTATGATCGGCCGAAAGTTGTCTTGGGGGCCAGGTTACGTCGAGATGATGGGACACCGACGACGCAGCCAAGGATACCGCAGCATGCACCAACCGGGCTCTCAAACTTTGGGAGGTCGAGCAGCATGTCTACAGTGGCCAGTGGGATAACGTCTCTCGCCGCCAGGGTTAAGCTCAAACTGGTTTGGGTAGTTCGGAGCTTCGGACTAAGGTTGATAATCCACTATCGATTAGCACAGGGAACTTGCGGGCACGAATCTTCCGAGCTTCAACAACCAACAACCATCATCATCATCATCATCAGCGAGCTCTAGCATTGACAGCAGTGCGCTGCGTGTTTGCAATGGCAGCAAGTGCGCTGTCTGTCAGCAACCACGCCGAACTATGTCTTTCGGGTTGAAACCGGACCACTGAACAACGCACTTACTCCACGCAAACCTGTCGTTTCTATTTAATCCCGCCGCACACAGCGGAGTCGCCACCACGGGGGTTTCAGCCGACGCAGGCGGTGGGTCTCCGGGAGACGGGAACGACGACGGGGTGATGGTCGGTGCCGCCGCCGGTGGTGGACTCGGGGGAGAGGTAGGCGCGGGCGGGCTAGGAGGCGGCCCCAGGAGGAGCGGCGGCGGCGGTGGCGGCGGGCGGTCAACGGTAGCGTCGAAGCGGTTGCGGCTGCTGCTGTTGCACGGGAACTCGTCTGCCGCATCGCTTCTTCTACAGGTTGGCGCTACGGTTAGGGTTGTCCTGGTGTTTCTGCTGCGTTATTCTGTCCCAGGTGACGGTAGACGCGAATGCGGACGCCTGCGTAGGTGTGCGATGATCGATTTTCGAAGCGTGATTGCCAGAAGCGCCGCGGTTAAATTTTCGTGCATACTGCTACCCGCCGCGACGCCTCGCGTGTGATTTTTTGGGTGGGGACAATAATAGGTGGCGAAGGAGCTCCCGATGGGCATCCCATCCAAGGTCGCCGAGAACTCCTTCATCGCGGCGGAGAAGCTCATTCGCGTGCAGTTCCCCGCCGGACTCGAGCACGCCGCCGCCACCAGCGCCACCCCGAGTAGCAACAATTCCCCCACCGATCCTGCGGCGGGCTCACCCTCCGCGGCCGGCCGCAGCGACGGCGATCTTCCGGAAGGGGATGCGGGTTCATCTTCCGCAACAGCAGAGGCGGAGGGGGCCCCGCGGGAGGATGCAAGTGGTGGTGGCGGAGGGAGAGGGCAGCAGCCTATGGGGGTGGTTTGCTCGTGCGTCCGGACGGGGTGGAGCTTGATGTCTTCGCTGTTCTGCGTTGGAGAGGAGGTTTGTCGATAACCTGACAGTCCCGTGTGCCGTGATTTGCCCACCTGACAGTCTTGTTTTGCCGTGGTGTTCTTGCGTGACTGTCTCGTTTTGCCGTCGCTCGTACCTGATAGTCCCTTGGCCTAAAATGGCCGGTATTGATTCTACATTGTAGACGGGCCGGTTTGTTCACGCCGTGGGGGGTTACAGTAGTTCTTGTGGTGATACCGGACACGGGGTTCGGCCGTGGAGTCAACATCCCGGAGGCATGTTTTTTTCAAGAGCACCGTACGCAGCTCTTGCTTAAAGCGTGAGAGACCTCCGTACGCAGACAAGAAATAACGCACCAGCGATGAAAAATTGGCTTTTAATAGCACGCTCGTTTCAGTGTTTGGTGGTCTTGCACTTTCATGTTGTACGGAAACGCTGTGCACGGTGCTGTTGCAGATGTTTGTGGTGTTCCGTTTTCGTGACGCATCTCGTTTTCCAAGGGTCAGTCGCCACTTTCTTCTTTCTTGCGGCCGGCGAGCAACCGTATGGTGTGGTCTGGTATGCCTGCGTGGAGTGCGTCATGTTGCAGCAGCATGCGCGGCTTCTTCAACTCCAAGATGGTCGTTCGCGGACCATCAGGGTCGTCGGTCGTCCTCCGTCCGAACTGCACCCCGAAACGCTTCTGACCCCCGACATGCGTGGGCGCGTACCGCTGTGTGTGGTGTGTGTGTGTTTTATTGTTCAATTCGTTCAGTGGGCCGAGGGAAAGGCGGAGCGCCTGATGGAGCTCTGGGCATCGTGCATGAGAGGGGCTGGCGCCGGGACTGTGCCTGCAGTGGCAAACCTCAGGTACTTGCATAACGCTTAGAAGTTCAAAACCTGACCATGACAAAATGTGGTCCGTTAAGAAGCCTACGCTGCGACCACTAGTCGCTGTCGGGCTACCTATCCCACAGGGGAAGTTTGATTCGATCCTCAAAGAAAGGAAGACGTTGGTGAGTCATTGCGTCTTCTGAAGGTTTCACGTGGCGCGCTGTGGTCTATCGTGTGGTGTTTTGTTGTATATCATTACGCGTTTGAGGTTCGCATTGCTTTTCCATCATGTGGCGTGGCGTGATGTGCTCTGGTCTGTGGTGTTTGGTGCGGTATGATTTCCATTCCGCATTTGACGTGCACATTGCTTTCCCCTCATGTGCGCCCGTGGTGTCATGTTCTGTGGTCTGTGATGTTTGGTGCGGTATGGCTCCATACCGTATACCACATTTGAGGTGTACATCGCTTTTCCCCTCATGATGATGATGATGATCCGATGAAATATGGTACCTTATCAGGGGTCTGGACACCGCACACGAGCTGATCTTGCTGGACGCGTCGACTCGAGCATTGCTGTGGTTCCTCAGGTCCTGTCCCAACACGCTTTGCATGGTGAGCTAGAATAGCCTCGTTTTAGATAGATTCTTCGAATGAGAGCTTTGCATGTGTGTGTGTGGGTTTACTTCGTGTGTCAGCTTTTTGCTAGCGTGGCCTTCTTTGGCTCGGTAGGTTCATGTTCAAGAGGACCATAGGCGAGACCCGTTATATGGCTGCTTGAAATGAACTAGCTTTTAGGGGGGTGGCAGGCATCTAACGCTAGCGGTGTTTTCGTGGGTTTTCTTTCTCCTACTTGAAATTTCTTGCCAACACGCCATGCTTGCCGGTCGCAGGCCCCAGACAGGTTAGCTCTTGCGCTAAGCCTCATGGAGTCGGCGGTGGACGCGGTGGAGGGAAGGCTCAAGTCGCCCACCAAGAAGCAGGGCGTGATTTGCCGCACGCTCCTGAAGGCCCTGCTGATGGAGTGCTTCGCCTGGCTCCCGCCGGGCAGCTTTCCGGGATCGAGCACACGCCTCTTCAAGGTGATGCCCTTGAGACTTCCGGTTCCGTTGCTCCGACCAACACGCACACACATGCGTTTGTTGTTGCTGGTGTCGTTGGTATTTCCGTCGTCGTGTTTATTGTCATTGCAGGTGGAGATGGGGGTGGAGTGTGTGTTTTGTTTGTCGTACTTGTTCGATTATTTTATCTGTTCAACCTTAACCTCTCTGCGGTTCATCCTCTTCCGCCGCGCCGTGAGCCCCATCTTTGATGCCCTTCGTACACGTGCCCCTCTTACTGTTCCGAACCAAGGAAGTGGACTTTACATGGTACACGTCAACCCTGTACCTGGTACCATAAGCATGCCAATGATTATGATGTCGACCTAGAGAGTCCTTCCCTTCACGACCAGATCCAAACAGACAACTTTTGAGTAGCTGGCCAATCTGCGCCGTTGGTGCGTCCAACATCAATTGAACGCCTTGCCCACTCCTGCGTCTTGTATCTGCCTTCGCTTCGCTTTTGATGTCGTTGCAGTGGTCACTGGATCACCTCAAGATGTATACGCTTAACGACGTTCAGTCGTCTTTGCTGCCCGAGCTGCTACACCCGGACGATGCCGTCCTGAGCGTCGCCAGTTCTGCCAAGGTGGGCCATCACTCCCTTCCCCGTCCACTTTTTCTTGAAACCGTCATCCGTTTGCCTCTCGCCTACCGTCAAGTCGGGGATACCACTCGGGTGTCAAATTGCTTCTCTTGCTTGCAAGTCAAACTGTCGTCGTGATGCGGAAGCCCGTCACGCCATTCCTCGTTCAGGCGCCAATATAATCCTCACCTTGTCCCTAACCCCAACAATCCCTACCCTAACCCTAACTGTCCCTAACCCTAACTAACCCTAACTAACCCTAACCCTAACCCTAACCCTAACCCTAACCCTAACCCTAACCCTAACCCCAGGTGCCGACGATGTCTGGGGTGGGAAGCCTCGTTGAGGCGGAAGATAGCGACAGGGTTCTCGCACAGGTCGCCCTGGTCTCGGGAGTCACCATAGGGCCTCAGGTGCTCTTTCCTCTTCTCCTCCTTGCTTTTGTTGCTCTTTTCGCTCGCTGACACATGCGTACATTTTGCTGTGTGTGGCCACGAATTGGAGCTCCTACATTGCAGAAGTGCTGTGCGTGTGAGAGCTGATTGAAAGTGATGGAACAAATACGTAAAGTTCTTATTTATGACATTAGGGGGAGGGTCAGAGGGTTAGATTCTTATGTATCCGGACGCCGGCAGCATTTGTATGCAGCAGTGTCTACATCCGCGATCTGTACATGTTCAACAGGGAGAGTTCAGACCTGCCTACAGTGCTTACTCCCGGCAGTCACCACCGGAGCCCAACTAACATATATCCAGCAGGTGGGTTGCAAACGAGCAGTCACAACTCACACAACAGCTGTTCTTGATGCTTCTCAAGGCACTAGCAACTGCTGTGCTGTCGCTGAGCTCTACTATTGAGCGTGTCCGTCTATTCCTTTCGCACCTTACCGGCAAGCCTTGTGCCGGTTGTATCCACTACCTATTAGCCCAGATTTCCAACTACATGGTGGCTTTTCCCTTTCGCACTCTCCGCAGTACATGTATTTATCACTCACACAACTCCTTTCTGACAACGCGGACCGTTTCTACGCGCACCCGAGCCTCTCCTGACGCAAACCACACAAATTCGTGCGACCCCCGTCCGCTGCGGACATATTCGGTGGAAATTTGCCTACCGTCCCACGTTTTTTTTGTGTACCAGGAGCGCGATGCGATGGTCTGCAGTGCAGAAGTGTGGGCCGGGAGGGGCCCCTCCCCCTCACGAAAACGCCGCGAGTTGGAAAACACCCCGCCCACCCCGCTTCACGCCTCATTGGCGGGTCAAAACCCACCTACCTCGGTAGGGTTTTCGACGGCGGCGGGTGGGGGCGGGGGCGGTTGGAGACGTCCCCTGCCCTCGTCGGCCTCGATCAATGTTCGTCTGCTGGATGCGGCGGTCCAGGTGTTTGCCGCCTCTTTCGGGCAACAGGTAAAATATGCGTGTATGAGACTTGACTTGTGTCGACCTCGTGTTCGTTTTTTTTTGGAGTCGCTGTGATTTTCTGTGTGATGTTCTCCTGTTATTCCGTTGCTCATGTTTTCCGTATTCTTTTGTGAGCTTGACCTTGTTTTCCTTCCGTTGCTGTTTTCTGTCGGGGGGTGTTGTTTTGCTATCCTTTCTATGGCTGCCATGGTAGCAACGCTGCCGTGCCTGTTGCCCTTCACTTTTGACAATCTTCGTTGCCTTGGTAATCGATGTTGCTCACCCGTTGTCTGTGTGCCCGGTTGTTGCTGCAGACGGAGGAGTCTAAGCTGGAGGGGGTTTCAGGCCTTGTGGAGGCGTTGCCAGAATATCTTCAGGCCAAGGCCAGGGCCAGTGCAGGCGCTTCGAGCTCCTCGAGGGGCAGCAAGAAGGATGCATCGTTTAGCATGCCGGTATGACTAAACCTCAAGTACCCTATATTGCCGCCCTTCAAGTGCCCGACAAACGTGACGCAAGGTACTGTACGGGCTCTTTCGGCAATGTTCTTGAACACGAATGTACTACACCTGTGTTTGTACGCCTTGCCGACAGAGTAATATGCACTATTTCGGCAACGTTCTTCAAAACAGTGTACACCTATGTCCACCATGGTATTGCACGTCGTGACGTGATGCTGCATTTACGCGACTGCTGTACTTAAGCAGGGTCTGTTGTCCGACGACGACCGAAGAAAGAGGGACAGGAAGCACCGCTTAGCTGTGCTCAACGTCTGCTCGGGACTGCTGGCCGCACTCAAGTCGATGCCGGCCATCGAAGAGGAAGAGGCCAGAGGCAGTGGCAGCCCTATCCGCCATAACCTGCCTTGGGTCACGCTCGCCAGGTGCATTTCTTGTGGTTGTGTTGGGCTTACGATGATGACACATAATTGTTAGTTCGGTTTGACGACCTGCCCTCCGGGCCCCCTACTGTACATTTTTTAGGAAGTATTGGTCCTTTCACTGAAAGAGAGAATACCCGTTGGAGATACATATAACAAAAACGGTCTCTCTTAAGGCGACGGGTTGGCGTCTTTTCAGCGAGCATTAACATGTGTTGTTTGTGTTGTGTGTTACCTTCTACATTTTGTCAGGGACGTTCTGCTGGAACTGCTGTCCTCCGACGATAGCATGGCCAGGAGGGCTGCCGCCGAGGGTTTGGCTCTCATGGGACTCAAGGTCGGCGACGGGTACGCCGTCTACCTGATCCAGGTGACCACATGCACCAAGGATCGCTCATCACCGACTGTGTGTTGAGGAATGGCTTACGATAGGAGGCGTAGAATCGTGTGTTGAGCAATGATAGCTCATTTCAGGCTGTGTTTTGAGGAATGATGGCGCATCACCGGGTGTGTTACGGAATGACACTTGATATGAGGTGTAGAAAAGGCGGCCGGCAATGCGGATTAAGGTCACTCGTGAAAATGTTTTACTTCATGTTTTGTCTTCTTCGGAGTGGATCACTTAAATTTTTGGAGTATTGGATTTGACGAGGCCTCCTGGCGCGGACACAAAGGGTACCCCCGCACCGGTGGTGAGAGCTCTCGCAGCGCCGGGGGGGCATGTACACGAAAAATGTCGCAGCACCAAGTGTTGCGTGTGGGGTGGGAGATCCATGTTCCCCTGCATCCCGCATGGTCGGGGTGTTAGCGGCGCGGCATTCGTCCTGACTAGTTTGGTCTTGGTTCAGACTCTTCTCTCGATTGGCCTTATTGGCTTCGCCCAAAACTGTTTTGTTATGATCTTTTTGTTCTGCCATTGGTCTGCTGTATGTATACACTCTTAGGCAGGGGTGCGTTATCGTTGTTTTTTTTTTCTGTTTTTTTCCATGTCTTTGCTTCGTGTCTCTTGATCAGGATCTGTTGAAGATTCTCCGCAAGAAGCCAGAAAAGAAGAAGCCTTTCGATCGAGACGCGCCGGCCAACGCCAACCGCAGGGCGGGAGCTATGTTCGCGCTGGCGTGCCTCAAGAGGACCATGGGGGCACAGGTGCGACCCCCCTTCTGCCAAACACCCCGGTGTTAGTATGCCTATTCTCTATTTACTTGTAGATTCCTATCGTCCCCCCTATTGTAAATGTTCCATGGGAGCACGGTGTATCCCATCCTTGCCTGTGTAGTACCCAGTGTCCACAATCCACAATCGGGCCCCATGTGTGGTAATTGTGATCTCCGTCGTTGGAAGTCTTTGATCCTCGCAGCGTTTTCCCGCTGTACATACACATATGCATAGCGGTGTGTGTATTTCGGGGGTTCCACGTGTCCAGTTCTAAGTGGGGGGTTTCGAGACGGTTCTGATGGTGGTTTTCAACTTTTCAACGAGTTCTATTGTCGTCATGCTGCACTGTAGTCGTTTAGTCGTTTACAGAACGGGCCCGGAGATAAGAAGCGAAAGTCAATATAGGCTCGAGGCTCAACTTCTCTCATGTCGTCGCCACTGTCAATTATAGCACAGGTTGTTTTATGGAGTTTAGTGCGGGAACCACCTCTGAGCCATGGTTTCGTAGCGCTGCTTTTTTATTTTCCGCAACAATGGAGCGTCAGT
>FN649729.1:5124772-5217272 GCA_000310025.1 Ectocarpus siliculosus | reverse complement strand
TAAGCCCACAGCATTCCAGCGCTCCTGGCTCGGCTTTTTGTTTCACAGCCCGTCTGCCTGCTGAGCATGATAGCAAATCCACAGGAGCTGTCGCTGTAGGACGGCGACACTCGTGTGCTGGGTCCCACAGTGACCCATGGTTGTCGCTGAAATCTGGCGAACTACGGGACCGTTTCCGTTTCTTTGGTTGCTGTCATATTGTTGTCACAGGCGCTTCAGCCGTCGCGGGAGCTGGTAAGACGCATGACGGCGATGTGGGGTGTTCTGAGGCATCACGACGACTCTAGGGTCAAGCTCGGGTAAGACTTTCGAAACGCTATTACTTAGTATACAGCTTTCGGATATGCGTCACCATGACCGTCATGTTGGCACGCTTTTGTTTCGTGCGTAAGTGTTTTCGGGGAGCAAAATATGGGAGAAAAGTCACGCATGCACAAGAACGCAATGTGTGCCGTGCAGATGCTTGAGGTCGTCATGTCTCACATTCTTCTGTTTTGCATTTTCTTGTGCAGCTTTTGGTTTTCTTTTCCCTAGAATCTCATGTTGATTTCGGTTTTTCATCCGGTGTGATGACCTTATAGTTTCATTTTTTGCCGGCCTGGTGTTTTGTCGTGTTCGATTTTGTCGGTTGTCGTTAGTCTCGATAGACGCGTCGCGGTGCGGTTTTGTGGTGCCTTTTCATGCCCGATCGCTCACGCCTTACCTTAGCCTTGTGCCCTTTTGTGACGGACGCGTAACTGTCTGTCGACCACGTCTGGTTTCGTTTTTCCTGTCTCTCTTTCTGGAGCGCGTTCTTGTTCTTGGGGGGCGATTTCATGACCCCGCGGTGACAATGAAAGCCGTCCGGGGCACCTTCTTTGTGCCAGCGTCGTGCCCGTCACTACAGTAGGCGAAGGCCGTGCTTTGTTCATGTGCAGTGCCGTTGGCCTTGCCGCCCTAGCGCTGCTGCTCCCGCTACAAATGTTGCGCATTGTTGCATGATGTAAAGATGCCACGCACCCCGGGCCGACTTTCAACGCTCGATCCCTCTGCAGCTAGAAACACTGGCCGTGCTGAAAATGGCGGAAGGCGTTGGAACCGTCTCATGGAGAGAAAAGAAAAGGCTTTCAGAAACGCATCATTCGATTATGGTGGCATCCTCGTCGTCGTGGAGAAATTGCGTTTCGAACATCGGGCCAGGGGGGGTGGTATCTTACGTCATGCAACCAACGGTGTGCTTCGTTTTTAACAACTCTAGGTTTTGTGCAGCTGACTTGGTTCCTTTGCTTCTGCTGTCTGCCCCCCGCTGTTTCTGTTGTTCTGGTTATTCGGCTTGTACCATGATGTTGACGTTGCAGGTGTTTGGAGGTTGTGGAGTTGCTGGCCATGTTCGCCCCGGGCGATATTCCAGACGCGTTGCCGGAGATCATGCCCTTCGTACAGGTGCTACTTGAAACCAGGAACAGCTACTTTGCCACAGATCTTGCACATGTGCCGTGGGTGTGCGGTTGTAAATGGATCGGTGATTTTGATGTCTCTTGAAAGGTCGTCCTTGTGTTGATGTCATGTCGCTCACGGCGTCTCTCATGTAGCCAGCGCGAAAGGCGATGCGGAGGGAGACCGCGTGAAGTTTCGGTCGCCGCTTTCGCGTACATAGTTGGCATGAAGAGATAGATTCGCCCAAGTATGTGATGCCTTTGTTTTCCGGATTGTTGTGGGATTTGGCCGTTGTCCGGAGCATGCTGTAAGTGGGTAACACCCCAAGAATCCGATGCGGCCGGAAAATTTGCTGCCCGAAGTTCCTGAGTCGCTATTCCGTAGCCTAATCCTAACACTACATATTGTTGACCGAAAACCGTGCTAAAGATGCGCTACGGCATACGACAACTGGTGCACGTGTGCTCTCCTCTGGTGCTAAGAATCTTGGTTGCAACGACCGCCAGTTTATTCCGTCTCCGACAAACTTACCTGGTGTTGTAACGGGGGTTTCTGGTGACATGGTCGAAGAGGCAGCCCCTCCTGTGTCTTGCAACTGCCGTGCCTTGCAAGCTGGCGTACTACGAGAATGTTGCTGCTAGAGCAGATGAGAGAAACGCGGTCGATGGCAACAACGACAACAGTAATCACCACCACAGATACGATCAATTCACTCCAACACCGCCGTTCTACCTTCTTTCGCGTGACTGAAAGGGGGTTCTCCGCGATGGTGTTGGGGGCACTTCCCCGGAGTGCCTGTCGCGTGCGGCGATGTGCGTCAAGCTCATCGCGGCTAGGACGTCGGGGGCGGTGGAGAGCTACCGACCTGAGGTAAGTGTTCCATTGTTTCTTTGAACTGTTTTTTTCGAAGTACTTGGAAGTAACATTTTTTTAGTTTGTTTTTAACACGTGAGTTCTGCCGCGTGGCAACAAAGGATTCGCTGATAGCGGGCATCTCGGCATGTGTGGGTGTTGTTGGAAAAGACAGATACGGCTACCCCTTTTGCTGTTACATGGAATACTCAAATCAAGACCACGGTAACAGATGAAAAACTTCCAATCTGTTTTTTTTTGTCGCCCGTGCCTCGCGGTCACGTTGCCGGCAACTTGCGGGCAACGTGTCGGAAACGTGTCGGAAACGTGTTCAATGGTTGTCGGAGCCTCAGAGCCTCGGCTAGGGGTATGGACGGGTTGAGGTAGGTACGTAGAAGGGATTTTCGTTGAGGTTCCTCGTTCGTTCATGGAGGCTGCTTACCTTTCTTGCAGCTGTTTTCAAGAGCACGACATGTCCTGACCTACAAAGAGAGAAAAAGTGCCCGCCGCGAACGTGAACGTGCTCCGTTTTCCACCCCGGTCAGCAAACAACCGCCAACCGCGTGGTACACTCCCGCGCTGTGATGGAAGGAAGAACTTCCATGCAGAATTTCTTTGCTGTCGCACATGTATTGACACGACACCCTCGCTTGATGCATGTCCTCTTGACCGCAGCTGGAGCTGTACAGCTGCTTGGAGAGTGTGCTGGGGTCTCTCACTTGGGAGGGGGCTCCTACCTGGCGCGGTGTGGTCGTTAGCCGAGACGTCGAGAAGCACTTCGGTGGCAGGGTGGAAGCGGCCAGACAGGTGCCGCTTCGCCTTGTTTTCTTTCAAAGACAGCAGCTTACAACCGAGACGCTCGTTTCACGCTTTCAGTACCAAAAGAGTCTGTTATCTTCTGTCAGGCGCATGCGCTACATGCACTGCACAAGGTGGTGTTCGCACGGAGGCGGTGCTGTTCCGTAGGCTTGGCTCTGTTGGACGCGTATTGGTGTTGCCTACAGTAGGACTTCACCACCGTGTGTATTTGTAGTTTCAGCGTAGTGGGTCGTCGTTTCTTGTATTGTGCTGAGCGACCGTACGCGTGAGATGGCAAAACAAAAATTGACAACGTGGGATGCTTGTTGATTTTTCGAGCAATTAACCTTCAAGTGTTTTCGTCCTGTGTCGCGGTGACGTTTAGCTGGAAGTGGCTATCGACACCGTGGCGACCGTGGATCAGGATGACTACCGTCCTCTCCACTGGCTTCTCTTCGGCAAGGCTCTCGTCGTCGGAACGGGACACGTGAGCATACCGTACCACCGTACAACCGTTGCCGTATAAGGTCATCCGGTACGCCTGGGTACTTCGTAGATTGTTGTACCGGTGGTACGGCCAAGAAAGTGCCCCCTGGTGACATACAGTATTTGGGCTCATGAAAACCTAACACCGGATGTGTTCGGCGTACGTTACATTGTCGGGTGTGTGTTGTGTCTTGCATCTCACTGTCTCTTCTCTTGATCTGAGAGTAGTTTTAGTTTTTAGGGCTAATGTCGACGAATAGAATTGTTGTCACGGGGTGTGGTATTTTCTGGGGGGGAGGTTGTCTTGTGTCTTGTGTGGTGTGCTCATACGGCAGTTCACCCTACTCTTGCAGCAAATCAGATCAGTCCCGTCCAGACCAACACGCCGTATCACCGTATCCTTGAAATTGTTTCTTGTCTCTTGATGGGAACGGCATACATTTTCAAGCATCTCCCAGTGTTGCATGATCCATCAAGGCATGTCCATGAATACGGGGACGACAAATGCAATCGTTTGTGCTCGGTGGCTTCCGATGTTATCGTTTGAATGCTCACGTCCATGTTCCGCGCTACGGATTAACACTCGCACTACACCCAACGCCAACAGGTGCAGCACCCGCTTTCCCCTCGACGGGGAAGCCATCCCGCGTCGGCTGCGGGAATGGGCGGCGGCGGCGGCGGGGGCGAGGACGAGGAGGAACACGGGGAAGACGGCCGAAGTGACTTCGGCAAGAGGAGCAACGCGGCGAACAGGAACAGCTGGTCGGAGGTGGTGCAGGGGGCGAGGAACGGCCTCGCGAGGTTCGCTTCCCCCCTCGCGAGCTCGAGGTGGCAGGTACGGTAACGGTGACTACGGTTATGACCACGAATATGTAACGGTAACGGTGAACGGCAGAGTGTATTGCTCAAACCACTTCGGCATAACCAGAACCAGGACTCGGTAGTGTTGCATGGTATTAACGGCAACATCGATCGCCCAAACCGCTTCGGAGACTCGTTCGTGTTGCATGATATTAACGGCAAAGTCGATCGCTCAACCAGCGTTTTGTTTATTATTTCGGCAGGCAGGTTTTCATGTATTCTAGGGGCGCCCCGACTAGTCTATCGAGGCCCTGTTGCTCGTGCACGATCAAGGTTATGGGTCAGCGTTACCTCATCTATTTCGTTTTACCTAATTTGGTACCATGGTAATGAAGGATCGTCCCGGGTACAAATATGGGATCCCTTCCGTGACCCTCAAAAAGCTAACGAAACGGTTTCTGATGTCGTGCTCGTATTCTGCTGTGAGCTTCTTGTTTTCCGACAGCTAGTCTGTTGGGTGCATTCAGGTGAAATGATCGACATTCATTGGTCGTTCTGATGTGATGTCGATGGTATGCTACCTGACACGATTTATTTAATCTATCTTCCGTGGCACCTTGGTAACTTGATCCTTCATAACTTGATAACTTGATCAGGTCAAAAGAACGGCCGTGCGCGGGTGCGTGATGGTGCTGTCGGCCCTCCAGAACGGCTCGTCTCAAGCTGCCGACGAAAGAGTCGGTTGTCTCGACGTCAATAAAGCCCGCAGAGTCGTCACCCGTGCCGTCAGGTGTGTGCCATGCCATGCCATGCCATGCCGTGTTATCGAACTTGCTACTCGTTGGATGTTTTCTTGATCATGTTGCTGCTGTTTGGTGCTGTTCGTTGCTGCTGCTGGTGTTTCTACACGCTGGGCTGTTGATGCTGGTTCTGCTCTGATCGTTGCATGACTGGCACAACGTGTGAAAGGACATCAGTATCGCCGAACAACTCAACCACGTCGTTCTCACCGCCCCTCCCGCTTACTATTTTGTCCAGAATGCTACCGGCAGAGTTCAACGGCAAGGATGGTGCTGGTCCCTCCTGTGAGTCCGCGGCGCTGACTGCTCCGCAACGGCCCTTCTGGGCACAAGTCCCGGCCCTGCTGTGTCTCTACCTGGAAGACCTGGTGACGCTGGCGTGTGCTGCGGCTACTGCTTCGACTGATGACAGCGAGCTGCTTGAGCTGCAAGAGGCTGGCGTGATGATGCTCACGGAAGTCGCCAGGACATTTGCTCAGGTGCTGTTTTTTTGTTTCTGTAAACGTGACGATTGGTCTCAGAGGGGCGATTTTGGCACTTTTTGAAGTCCTCATCTTGGGTTTACATTGCTTGCTGTTGGGTGTTTAGACGTAGATGTAGCAGGTGGGTGGTGACTTGGCGTTGTGGTCCTACTTGACATCAATACCCGGTATTGGGTCTGCTTGTGCGCTATTGGCCGTGGCGTGTTTTCAGCCGCTCTCTCGAAAGTAGACTTCACGAAACAAGAGACAACAGCAAGTATGATATCAGCAGCAGCAACAAAGCAACAACGGGACCCGCATGCCACCAACACCGAGGAACAACGACGTCGACAACAACTTCAACCACAAAGGAGTAACAGCGTCAATCTCAATCACTCGTGCCGATACGCGCCTTGTTCGTACTGCTGTAGGTCCCCGACTCCGATGAGGACGAGCTTGGCCTAGTGGTCGTCTTGGGTAAGAGCGTTCGGGCGCCGACTCTAGCGCTGGAGCTGTCTATCTCGCAGATCACGGGCGCCGCTAGGCCTGCCCTAGGTTGCAAGGTGTCTCCGCGGCTGGCCCAGCGTGGCTGCGAGCTGGTGGTCACGCTTGTCCGAGAGGTTCGTTTCCGCTCTAATTGCTTTGACTGAAACAATCGAAAAAACAATCATTGTTGTGGGGTTGAGGTTGTGACACACACGACCAGCAGAGCAGCAGACCAACCCAAAGCATGCCTTCCCATGCTCTCAACCCAGGGTATTGGTGTTTGCCACCGTGGTCAGCTATCCTGTTGAAACATGTACTTCAATTCAACGCCGGGGTACCATTGCAATTGTTAATGGTGGTTACCCTCTCCCCCCTTTTGTCTTCGGCTGGATTTCGCGGCGGGGCACAGGGCCTGGTGAAGGACAAGGTTGTGCTGAAGAGACTGGTGCGACAAGTGATGCCGGCGGAAGTGTTGTCCGTGTCCGCCAAACAGGCCAAACAGGGCGTTCTAGAGAAGAGGCGAGTACAGTAAGCGGGCCGACCGTCGCCATCAAGGGATCCTAACGATAACCGTAACCCAGAGGTCATCCGCCTGGCGGGAAGTGTGCGTAGTGGTTCTTGCCCCGTCCTTTGGTCTGGCGTCTAGTTGAGGGTTGGGTTTGTTTTGGTGGGTAGCGTGTAAATGCCTAGATTGGGCCCGCTTGAAGTTATCGATCTACTGCGTATTGTTTTTGTTGTCCCTGTTTTTGGCGCGTATGATCTCCATGCACCCGGCAAGCAAGCGGCCACTTTACCACTCATGTTTTTCATCTAATTTAACCATTTTTTCATATTGTTGTTTGGGCGAAGACATGTACCACCTATATCACGCCCTTGCTGTGAGTTGTTTTGGTTGCCATGCTTGCCAGATCCGAGGAAAAGCCACTCGGCAGGTTTTCCCGCCTGTTCACTCTGTTTTGCGTCCTCAAAGTCTTCTCTCCTCCTCTTTATCGCCCCGAAAACTGCCCCCCCTTTCCCTTCGATTCTTGACACAAAACCGACTGGACGATCAAAAACCGAACGAGAGCAGTCGCCACCGCACTCGCTTTAGCCGCACCCCAAGCCCCCGCCGGAGGGGGACCGCTAGCGGTTATTCCCCTTCGCCCGCACGAGGAGGGAGCACTTCCCCTGCGGCGTTCTTCGGAAAACCGGGGACGGATGGCAACCGTCCCGTGAGAGCGAGCGATACGACCGCAACGCCGGTCTCTGACAAGGACCAGGCGGGCTCCTTGTCCCAGGCGGAGGCGGAGGCTTTGAGGCTGAAGGAGGCCGTGGAGGCTAGCTACCGCCCCGCGGTGTCCGCCGTGTACGGGATGCACGTCCCCCTGGCGGAGAGGGCGGCAAGGCTGCAGTGCCTGGCGGCGCTCCGGCTGGTCGCCGGAGGGGAAGACGAGGCTTCGTTCGGAGGCGGGAGCGGCTCGGGGGGTGAGTTGGACGATTGACCGCCGATGGTGCGGTTTCGTGCTGTGTGCTCGGGAGGACCGTACTCAAGAAATCGTGAGCGTTTTTGAGTGCTGAGGACAACAAGGTGTAGGGTGTTGTACGTGGTGATATGGAGAAGACCATCTCTTTATTGAACGCCTTTTGCGCATCATAAACGTGTTTGGAGGTGTCGGGCGCCAAGATCAGTTTCCACAGAATAGAACAAGTATTGTGTCCTCAATGAAGCTATCCTGCTGAGCTCTCATTCGTCGAGAGTAGAGGGGCTCATGGGGATGCGTGTGTTGAAGACGTTGCCGCGATTATGGTTCCAGTCTAGGTCGGCCATGCGAGTGGGTGGAGTGGGTAGTTTTTCCGGTGGGAGGAAAAAATAGCCTTGTTTGTTTCTGTGCCGATTCTGTTCCGCTGGCCCTTCTTGAAGACGTGATGTGGATAGTGCGCCAAGCCTCGTACAAGACGTGCACGGACCCCCCTTGTTGCACGCATTGTCAAGTCAGAACTGCTGCTGATGGTCTTACATTACTTAATCCGCGATCGAGACAAAAACGCAATCTTTCTTGGATCCGATCATTTGTGTCGTACGTCGGTCGCTGGCGTGAATTGAGTGCGGCCATGATAAGGCCGTGTCTCATACGCATACGTTCGTTCCCCCGTGTCGTTATGGTTGCAGCCGTGATTCCGGATTCGGTCCGGAGGGGGCTAATGGACGCTTTGAAAGAGCACCTCAAGGTGCTGGGACTGCACTGGCTTGCCAACGTCAAGGATGCGGTAAGGCTAAACCAGGTGGGTGGGGAGGTGGAGGCGGGCAGGCGCTTGCGATGGGTCGGGGATCAAAATAGTTCAAGAGAGCACTTCGTGAATTGATCTGACCAGTCGTTGTCGTTATGCGGTGAAGGGTTGCAGAGCTTGCAATCGTCATCTGTGTCTTTTACCCTTCAAAAAGTATCCACAAACTTTCCAATTTCTGCCTCGTGATAATTTTCCATACGACTGGTGCATGCCACTAAGTTGTCTATCGCATCTAGCTGACCGATATACGTGTTTGGATCCTCAATGCTCCCTTATTTTTTGCTACTTTTTTGTTCAGGGGGATGCTTGCGGTCTTTGGCCACGTGCCGGCAAGTTGAACATCGGTGCAGGCCTGACGTACCCTCCGGGGGTGAAACCGTCACTGGCGAAGGGCCCACTGAAGGGGAGGTGGCCCGTAATGGCTGCTGCGGCCGCGGCAGAACTCGCCAGGGAAGGGGGCGGCGATGACGCCGAGGCAGCGCCGTTTTTGCTGTCGGTGTGTGTGTGCGGGCTCCTGGCGGCTGAAGAAGGGTGAGTATTGTCATTTGGTACGGCTATTCTTTGTTGGTGTTGGTAGATCACAGTGCGGTAGTGCACGACATGCTCTTGGTGCCCTTCGGTGGGGGGTTGAGAACATACCTTCAGCTGCATGATGTTTGCTTGCCAAACTGTTTTCAGCAAGCGCCAGCTCTCACCCACACTACTGTGATAGACACCACACGTAAATCACCGATATATAGCAACTTCTTGTTCTCGCAGAGTGGCCGCGGCTGTCATCATGGCCGTGGCCGTCATTGTTGTCTGTTTTATGTCGATGTTGTTAGGCTGACGGTTGTGTTCGTGGCCGATTTTTGGTTGTTGCTCAGGCTAGTCCGACGGCGACTGGGGGGGACATCCCGGCGACACGGGCGGTCTTTCCTAGGGTCACCCGGCAACGAGTTTGCGAACGGCTCGCGAGGAGTGACCGGGGGCGGCAGCCTTGCTGGTGGTGGGGACAATGACGAGGACGAGGAGGAGCAAGACGAGGGGCTGATGGCGGAGGATGCTTCGCTCATGTTCCTGACGGCTATAAGGCAAGTAACAATGGCAGCGGCTGATGTGCTCGACGCTACATCCTACCGGAAACGCGCTGGCTGTTGTAGTTGGATACCACTTGTTCTTGTAACGTACGACGTTAGCACTTGGAAGTTCTTTTTCGCTGCTGATGTTGTCGCTGTAGCCATCCGTATCGGCGACGTTGTTTGCAGTGGAGGTCGCGGGTATCGCGCTGTGTGTGCGAAGCGTAGGCAGGTGTGCACCGAGTGCGGTTCAAATTTAACGTTGGATATAGCCACCAGTGGTGAACAGGTCAGAGTGCAGGGGCGACGTGTACCTTGGGATATCCCTTGTTTTTGTTGTCAACAGTATCAGCCCGGGATAGTTAACCCTCCCGAGTTGCCACCAACGACGGCGAAGGCCTTTATTTCCATCAAAGTTATCATGATACGAGCCATGGCCTTAGCCGTTATTCTCGCGCGCTGGCGTTCCCACTCAGCTTCAATCTTCTCGCGCTACAACGTATAACGCTTCTTCTTGTCAGGTGCCTATTTTCGAGACCAGAGCTACTGGGAAGCCCCTCGCCGACCGATAACTCGAAAACGCCATCGATTCAGGAGATCGGTCCCGAGAACGGTGCGGGCATGGGAGAGGTCGACGTTGGCAGCCCATCCGAGAGCCCTGACAGTGGTAGTGCTATCGGTGTCCCTGTGTCGATGGTCGTACGCGCCGTCAGGACACTTTCATCACCCCCGTTCTTGCAGCGCGTGGGGGATTCGGAGGCTGGTAGTGTCAAAGAAGGAAGAAGGGATGAGGATGATAAGTGTCCTCTCAGACTCCAGCTCGCTGCCATCTCGGCTCTGGGAGAACTTTTGTCTTCGAAGGGGGGTGAGTATGTGATGAGAGCCACGGCAGCGACGACGGCTGCTGGACGGGACGGGAATTCGAAAACGCAGGAGGCCGAGGAGGAGGCGGGCGAGAGTGATGCGGGTGAGTCGCTTCAGGTCTCATAATTTCCACTTTGATTTGTGCCGCGTTCTTGTTTTGAAAGCGGGCGAACTAGAAAAGGCTGTTGGACGTGTCGTTTTTTTGACATGTACAAAGTTGTCCCATAGGTTTGTTCGAGATTGATGCTGTCTGCAACCGATGTATTATAGTTCGTTTATTCGTCGCTCTCCATGCGGTAACCTTTTAAGCTGCAGCAACTCATCCCGCTACTGTATTAACGTTCATGTACAGCAGCATTCCAAAAATTGTGGTGACCTTTAGTCGTATCGAGATGCCGATGACACTGCTGTGCTACGCACTCTATTTCACCCCCTCCCTCCCCTGGCTCTCCCATATCCTCCTCTGCCACCTGCTCTCGTGTGCACGACTTTCAGAGCCGTTTGCACTATGGGAAGCTCTTATGGGAGGTGTTGTTGGTGGCGTTAACGCCAACATTCCGGCAGCGTTTGACCTGCCGCTACCTCCGGGAGAAGAAACGGGTAACACAGAACCCAACTCTCTCTCCGCGGCATCATCTACACCCGCTCAAATCGGCGGAGCTACGTTTACCGCCGAATTTCCTTCGGACGATAGCAGGAGCAACGGCGCTCCCGGGATGGTCTCGAACCCCCCTGTGAGTGCTGGTGCGGACGGTGCGGCGGCGAATGCGGCGGCGAAGGCCTTCGCGGCAGAGGTTGACAAGAGTAAAAGCTCCTCGGCGGGCGAGGAAGCGACGGTGATGGTGTCCGCGGCTCTCCTCCCGCTCCTGGCCCGCCTTGTTCCTCTCTGTCCGCTCCCCAGACTCTCGAGCACGCTCCCCTCGCTCCTCCTGCTTTCCGTGAGACTTCTCGGAGCGGAATCGGGCAGGGTGCTTGGGGTTGCTGCTGGGTCTGCCGCGGCAGCAGGGATGGGCTCCGCAACGGGTGGTGGTGGTGGTGGGGACGCCGCTAAGGGGCTGTCCTCAACACCAGAAGCGAAAGCCGCCGTCGACTTTGTGCGGTCTTCCGTGCGCGAGGTGTGGCGCCACGGGAATGTCCAGCAGCGGCAAGAAGCTGGTCCCGGTGAAGTTGCTCGTGCTCCCGGACCGCCCCAGGGCGATGTTGAGGGCGCGGAAGCAGTGGTTAGTGCGGGGAGAGGGGCTGCCGTCCCCGAAACTGGAAGCGTTTCGACTGCGCCCGGGCCTGATGAAGGCGCCGAAATCGTGGAGGGTAGCGGGGTCGTGGCAAATGATGAGGACGGCGACAATGACGACGACGATTGGGGGGACGACGATTTCCAAGGGGCTGAGGGCGACTTCCAGGGGGCCGAGGGCGAGCTGCAGGAGGGCTCTTCTCCTCCCGCGGTGAACGATGATCCTGCTGCTGCTGCTGTTGCTTCTGGGAGTGTTCCTGCTGTCGAAGATGCTGCTTCGGAGGCCTCCGTCGGTAAGGCAGAGGCGGCGGCAAAATCAGGCGAGGTCGGGGTACGAAGCGATGAATGCTCTGGGGAAGGGAAGGAGGAAAGTGAGACTTGGCAAGAAGAGGCACCGGTGGTACAGCACAAGGACGACGCACCGTCGAGTAACAAGGACGGTGAGGAAGATGGGTATGCCTCTGCTGCGGAAGACGGGGCCGACCGGTCTGCGCACAACGATACGGAGGACGAAACCGAGGGCGAGGCGAATGAGGCCAAGGAGGTTCTTCAAGAGCCAGCAGATCCGGATGATGTCGGTAATGACGAAGGCAGCCAGGAAACCTCAGCAGCAGCCGATGCACCCGTCGCCTCCGCCGCCGCCGCCGCCGCAGCAGCAGCGACGACCCGCGCGGAGAGCGCAGACGCGCCTGCTTGTGTAGACTCCCAGGACGATGGTGCCACCACACCAGAGAACGGGAGCACAGAAGACGTCCCCGTCGCCTCGCCGCCACCTGCCGTGCCGGATGCCCTGAATTTGCTTCTAGGCGCGGGCCGGGCCGTGAACGGACTCTTGGCCTTCCTCCTGGGTGGAGAAGGGGCAACGACAGAAAGGGCGGCCGCGATCGGCGCAGCCGCGGAAGCTTGGGGCGCGGTCGCCCTGACGATCCCCCAGGAAGCAGACGGTCTCGCGGGGCCGCTGCGCGAGGCGCTGACTTCCTCCACGGAGAAGTGCTCGGTTTCCACCCGGCTTGCGTTGCTGCATGCTGTCATCGTCACTGTCAAGGCGGCGGCCGGTGAGGACGACGGAGCTGCGGCGGGGCAGGCGGAGGCGGACGGGGGCGCGTATCGCAAAGCGGCGGCTACAGCGTTGATGCGGTTGCTTGCGCCGCACGCGTTGGCCGGCTTGCGGCTCGAGGTGGATCGCGCAGCAGCAGTGGCGGCGGCGGCGGGAGGGGGCAACGTCGGCGGTGTGGCGGACGAGGAACCGCGGGAAGCATGCTTGTTGGAGGGCGTGCACCTCGCCCAGCTCGCGTTCAAGGTTAGTATACTTCAGAGAATGGCGCGGTGGATCGCCGTGAGGCGCGTTCAGTGTTTCAATGTGTTAACCGTTTTTTTATGTCTTGTTCCCTCACCTTATTACCCACCCTGCTCTTGCCACAACAACAACGCGCGGCATCCGTTGACAGGCGGCGCCGCAAGCAAGCCACGGCCCCCTTCTCGGCCTTTTGCTGCCCCTTTACGCTTCCGCCCTGGCTCTCAACCTGCCGATGCTGGGTGCCACCATCGGCCAAGCTTTACTGCTCGTCGCAAGGTCGTCTGCAGGAGCCTTCAAGGAGGCTGTAGCTTACGTTGCCACGGGGGAACGCCAGGCACTAGAAGGCGCTGTGCGCGCCGCAATGATGGGGCGAGGGGCTCCAGTGGCGGGAGGCGACGCGGGCGGGAGAGGCGGGGGTAGCGGCTCTCGAATGTCTGGTAGAAAGCTAGACCTCAGCCAATACAGCACGAGGGGCTAGGGCGGTGTCTGTGGTGTTTGTAGGCGGTGCTTCCCCACGCGGACGAAGGTGGTTCGTTTGGGTTCACACATATTTCGTTCCTGGTGGGAAAGAAAAAAGGGGTTGTGTGAGGATCTAAGGTGATGCGGTAAGACGCTACTAAGGCGCGCTTTTTTTAACAGCGCTGTGTGTTGTGCAGCACGTTTTGGACCAGCCAGCCTGTTGATGCGAACGGAAAAGCTCTAGCGCAAGTTTGGTTGTTGTGGGAACAGCTGGCTCTTGTGTGTATGCGTACTATTGTGGTAGGAGTTTTCTAGGGTAGCTTGTACGTTCGGCCTCCAGGTGATGAATCAAGACGACAGCAATCGTCAACACAGCCCTGGGGTTACTGATGCAGGTCCTCGCCTTGGATATGATGAAGGTGGCGAGGGACCCTGCAAGCTGGCAACTGGAGCAACCGAGATATTTGGGTGCCGTCTCTGACGTCTTGCAGGTTCATTACCATACGCACATTGTAAAGGCTTAAAAGGCTACCTATCTTTCGTTCACCGGCGACCGAGAAGCAAAAGTGCACGATTCACGTGCCGTTCTGTTGCAAAAGTCTTAAAAAAAGGGTTCTGATGGACACGATGCTCGCAACGTGTAGCACTATGTGTGTCTGCGCAATCGGGTGTAGCGCAACACGTAAGACTTTTCGCAATTTGTAACCGTTGCTTAGCTGGCACTATGAAGCAGAGAGCACAACCCTAAAATGAACTAGGTACAGCCCTAGCCAAACATACCTCCTCCCCTTGCCAACGCTTTGGAAGACACGAGGATGAGCGAAAAAAACCACTACGCTGCGGTCTATCGTTACATCACGAGCCAGAACACCGCAATAGCATCATTCCTCGCCGCCGACCCCTCGGTCCGAGCCTTTTTCACATGCCCTTGGCGGTTTCACCTTCGCAGAAGGCGCAGCCACAGACGAACTGCGAAACCCTTGGCTGGATGTTGCCTTGGCAGTACCAGCAGCAGCTGGGTTTGTAGGCACCAGATTCATGGATCCCCCGCCGAACCTAGCCTTGAACCCCCTAACCTCCTCGGCTCCAGTAGCCCCGCTGCCATCCTTCGTGCGTGCCGCCCGTGCCAGTGACGCGGCACTGCTAGACCTACTGTACCAGGGCTTCGCGGATGCCCGTTCTCTGTCCTCGCCTGCCTCCGCCACCTTTGCATCGGCAATGGAAGTCCGCCACTTGTACGGTGCGCGGGCTGCACGTGCTGGTGAAGGCGGAGGAGGCCCCTCACGTGGACCACTGCCGCCATCGCTGCCCCTGCGACCTCCTCGTCTAAAGCTGCCCGCCCCCTGCTGTGGCACGTTTGGAAAGGAGCCATCTCGACGTCCGCCGCCTGTTGACCACACCTTCGGACTACCTCCCCTGCCGCTGGCACCCGCTCTACTATCCCCGCCCGCAACGCCCCTCCTTCCGCCGTCTTGCTGATCTCTCCCCTTGGGCGCCCGGCGCGCTGTCCGCCTGTCATCCTGTTCACCCCACCCAGATTCCTCATCAAAATTGTCGCCGGCCCCACCGCCCTCACGGTCAACCTCAGCCTTCCACTTTTTGCGTCCACCGCCGCCGCCGCCACCGCGCGCGGGAGCGTAGCGGGCCGCATTCCTAACCTTTTCCTTAGCTTCTTCCCGCTTCCGCCGGTCTTCGCGTCTTCGGGCCTCGTTTCTTTCTCTCTCAAGGTCGCCGTCGTCGTAGACGGTCTCATCGACGAGATCATCGTACAGATCCACATCGTTTAACGAGATCTCAGTGCTTCCCAACTTCAATGGCGACGCTGTTTCAGCCACGTCGTCTTCGTCTGACGAGGAATCTTCTCCTGATTCCTCTTCCGAAGAACTGTCCGCGGATTCACCAGCGGCGTCACCACCAGAGTTCGAAGAAGATAGTTCTCTTTCACTCCCTCCTTGCGCTGTTGCTGCTGCTCCGCTGAGAATTTCGCGCACGACATGTTTGTCGACCACCCCGCTACGCGGAGGCGGGGGGTTGGGGTTCTCCTTCCCCTCGGCCTTGGGAATACCACCACCATCTCTCCCCGGCGCCTCAGAGGCCGACGTTGTCGGCTTTGCGGTGGTCGGCCTGCGGGTTTTCGGGATGCATTCGATTTCCCGCCGGGTGTACCCATTCCCCCCTCCAGAGTGCTTCAGCACAGCCTACGAAGGAACCGAGGGAGGTTAATCCATGATTTTAGCAGTGAAATCCATACGGCTCGCGGCATGACAGCAGTACGTAACGCGGAGTCGAGTTGAGCAAGCCAAAAGCGATTCTTCCGACAAGAGGGCGAGAGGCGAGTACGCTACGAAATGCCCTGCCAAAGCAACGCGAGCCTCACACAATGGTAGCAAGATGGCACACCTGAAACGCGCGTTCCAGAACACGTCGCAAAACACACAAGACCCCCGGACTCAAGCTTGATTGCTTCGCTAGCGTCTTCGAACCGTTCGTCAACGAATGTCGGCATGAACGACTTGTTTGTCACGAAAGCTCGGAACTCTGTGTCGCATTATCACAAGGGCGGTTGGGTGTACGACAAGCAATGCAAGTTCAACAACATGAAGGTGGCAGAACCAATTTCAACTACACGCCAAATATCCGCTTGGTGTCATTGTGTGCCGTTCCACAATTGGCGATCGAACGCGCTCACCATACAACCCACGGAACGCCTGCATAAGGGACATGAAAGCCCTGGCGCAGTGTCGCGTTTTGCAGGGATTCGGTCGTTGCGGGTTCTAAAACGTTGTTGGGTTGCTAGTTGGATGCAAGGCTTCCTTCGCCAGCACAGCGACAACCTATCAACCCTCGCTCGGCGGAGGCCGTGTTGAGGACATCGGTCAAAGAATTGAGTCAGAACGTTTCTGGTTCTGTTATGGAAACTCAAGCTATGTTTATCGAGCCAGGTGGCCGAGGATTCTAAATCCCACGACGTTGGCAGCAACGGTACCCTCGAGGGCAACAACAGACCATTCTCCGGTCAAACTTTCGTGCGTTACTCGCTTTGTTTCTGGTGGGTATGGACGTGCCGCCTGATGTTTTTCGATTGATCGGCAGTATCGTGGGTTCAGCTGGGCCCGAGGGAGTTGTCTTGTCATGCCGCATCAATGAAACCAACAGTGAAGAAAATGCAGGACATACGCACCCCTTCGTATTCTTCCATTTGCTCCTCGAATTTCTCCTGCAAGACGTTCAAGCAGTTCCCGGACCGCTTGAGTAGCGATATGTTCGCCTCCAATACCACCTGCCGTGGTTATGTTGTTTTCATGATGCAAAACGAGAGAAGAACGAGCGCAATAAGAAGTGAGGAAGGGAGTATGAAAACACAACGCGAGACATGGCGGGAACATACCCGCGAAAGACGCACATTGAACACGTGACAAAATGTCATATTGCCTGCACTTCTTCAGCAGCTTGCACCAGCCTAAGCCGTTGGGTTTTTACCTTGACGACGTCCCCTCTCTCCAAATACTTCTTGACATCGTTCACTTTCCTGCCAAAGTCGTGGTCCGCGATCATGCCCTGGAAAGAAAATTAGAGGTGGTGTAGCAGTTACCATAATTACGAAGGACCAGTATTCGTGCAGCGTTGCGAACGGCTAAACAAAAGACCCTATCAAGAGAAGCAAGAAAGAAGGAGCCGCTGTAACCAAGACGAGTTTTGTATTCCAGAACGGGAAAAAGGGTGTGCGCTAGAACAGAGATTTCCGGTGGGCAGTTTTCACGATACTGGGCGTGTTGTGTTGATTTACCGCAGCTTGGCCATTGTTTCTGTTTTTCGGCGAGACACACGAGCCCTAAATGACATTTCTAAGACAGGTGAGGACGCCAATCATCAAGAATACGACACGAATACGTTGGATAGCAGTGTCACTAGGCAAGGTAATGCGACCAACTCGAAAGATAGTTTGGAGTGAACAAATCGCGTGGCATCTCAGGAGTAAGCTGGGCCACACACAGCAGTAGCAAGGCGATTCCAGAACAACACGTCAGTGACGGCACGCACCCCCAATCGTATCTCCTTCTTCTTCTGGATCCTTTTCGCGTTGGCCTTTTTCTGCTTCTTCTTCCGGTACTCCTCCTTCTTGAAGTCCATGAGCCTGCAGACCACCTGGTCGTTCTTACCGCTACTCACTGTTATTTGTTTTGTTAGCGTTGTACCGACCAGCGGCCGGCCACGTCATTCATCCGACATGGAGGAATACGTGCAGGGAACAAGCATGGAGGCAAAGCAAAAATGGAGACGAAGCAGGTGAGAGATGTGCGAACTAAGGTGTTGTGGATACACGGAGACAAAATATGATTGTCAACTTGGGAGCGTGGAAGGGTTGAGCGGGGGGAGGTGAACGTGCTCAAGATATTGCTTCGTCCCTCGTGGGAATGCTAACACCAAAATGCTTGTAGATAAGGAACGCCAATTTTTTTCTTGTTTCGACCATACCACAGCAGTACTGCTGCTGCGTCTCGCTCTCAAGCTCCGCACAGCAACATGCCCGCGATCGAGATTATCCCTCTGCCGCAGCGACTCATTTGCCTGCTTCAAACCATGGCTAGCCTGCACCACACCGCATAATACTTACCTTAAACCTTCAACATTCGCGCAAATTGATCCTGAACTCTTGCTGATAAAACATTAATTCGTTTTCTTCTTGTAGACAAAAAAGAAGAAGCGAAAATCCATGTCACTCGAAGCGAGGTTTTGTCAACATCAACCACATTTCAGTTGTGAATATATCGGCGTCTCCTTCCTCACCCTGCACCAGATCGAGGTTTACAGCATCTGCGGCGGCGAGCGCCTGCTGCCGAGAGACAGTGGTAGCCTCCTTGGTGCCGTCTTCTGTTTCCAACACCAGCAGAATCTTCTCGGCCTTGATCTTCTTGTTCGTAAGCCTATTGCAGCACCGCGGACACGTGTGAAGAACATGGAAATGTTATGTTTGGTACTCGAAGCGTTGTGCTGCTGTTCTTCAGGTTGATGCCCTACCCTCTAGAACACGGAATGACAGCGCCGAAGTTGGGGCAAGGCCACGATGATTCCTACATACCGAAGAGGTTTCCCTTTCACCAAGATAACAACTTAATGAAGATGCAAAAGGTCCAAGTACCATGGGAGCGGGAGAATAGGAGGTCAAAACATCAGAAGATAAGGACGTGCGCAGCAGTGGGTACGAGTTTACAACGTCACCCTACACCACTTTAGCGCTGAACAGTCGAGGTTGTACTGCTGTGGTGTGCGTGGTTCTCGCTGGAAATCAGGAAAACGAACAAGTCGAAACACAGGTATCAACAAAAAAAAATGCTGGATCCTACATGTGAAATAAGTCCAGTACCAAGCCGGTTTTCCTCCACTCAGGCTGAGTCTTACGGCGTGATTATTTCGGAGATTTATGTTTTTCTTTAGGTCGGGGGGGGGGTGGCCTGCACGGAAAAAAATATCAAGATCCAAACGACCGTCTTGCGGTTCCTCGAGGTAAATTTTTTTCTGAAGGGAAAAAAGAGGCTGATTCATGTTCTCTTGAGTCACAACAACATGCTTCAGTACACGGTTTTGGCTCGTGTGCGACCAACAAGACACGAAGCGCCCTGTTTATGGGTCGCCTGCAGAGGGCAGGTGTATCATCGCACGCCAGTGGCTGCAGTTTGTGGATGTCGTCCGCCAAAGGTCTCTCTCTGATGGCATGCGTTGTACACTGATCACACTCGACTCGGAGCAAGCGGCAGAAAAAAAAAGCAACGTCGAAAAAAGGCAACACCGAACCACACCTCGATTCACGTTTGCAGGCCGTGTGCAATCAAAACTGGACAATACGCTCTGGTTCTGGGACGCGAGCAGAGGGTATGTGTATGACCACACGCCACTGGCTGCTGTTTGTGGATGTCGTCGGCCAAAGGCCTCTCTCTGGCATACGTTTCTGGCTGGTTGCGGGTGACACATGGAGCAAACACGCGGCGGAACAAGAAAAAAGACCAAAAAGTCACCACCGCAACACACGTTGGTTCACGTTTGCAGGCCGTGTGCAATCAAAACTGGACAAAACGCTCTGTTTCTGGGACGCGAGCAGAGGGTATGAGTATGAACACACGCCATTGGCTGCAGTTTGTGAATGTCGACGGCTTAAGGCCTCTCTCTGGCATGCGTTTTGAACTGGTTACACATGCAGCAGGCGCAAATACGGCTCTTTTCGGCCCAAAGGCAAGAACCTCAGCAGAGCAATGTGGCAGGGTTGACGTTTTCGGCTCGTGTGCGGTCAACACGACGCAGAACGCCCTGAACTTTAGTTACCTGCAGAGGGTTTGTGCATGACCTCATGATACTTGCCTCTGTTTGGCCAGCAGACGGTGTAGTTCCTCGTTCTGGCACGATCGGGGTGTGACCAGGGGGTACCCCCCCCCATTTCTAACAGCGATATTCCAACAGGATCGCTGTTGGAAAATGGGCCATTTTCTAACAGGCCGGCCAGAATCGCTGTTGGAAACTGCGCTGATGGATTTTGGGCTGTTGGAAATTGCCATTTTCCTACCCGTTAGACGCCCAAATTATTTTTTTGACTCAGAAAAGGACCCCCCCCAATCCGGAAATAATCACGCCGTAAGACTCAGCCTCAGTGAAAAGACTCCACCACATGCCGTTCGAATGTGGGTATATCTCGAACGGGTAGTCTTTCTGTGTGTGTCTTTATTTTTCCTAATGTGCTACTCACGGTCCATGCTTCGTGTGCGCCCCAAATCCGGAATCCGGAGGGTGGTGAACGCAGCAGGTTCGGGGATGAAGTAATTTCGCCGCATTTGGTGCAACGAAGCACGCGTTCGCGTGCAGTTCAGCAGTTTAGAGTGTGTTGGCCTATGCAACGGCAGTTCCTATCCAGGCACAGCCGACAGAGTTGCCAAAAGTCCTATGCCACGCGGTATCGGCGGCCCAGTTTGTGTTCAAGCACTCCAGGCAACAGCTTATAGCAAGCAGCTCAAGCACTCCAGGCAACAGCACAGCAAGCAGCTCAAGCAAGCAGGTCCACTACTGTACACTGACCAACAGGGGAAAAAGAAGGCAGAGGTTCGATCTTTAGAAAGTACGTGGTACTTCGTATTCGATCCTTGTCGCGTGCAAATGTACGTACGTAGGCACTCGGGCTACGCAAAGCATCAATCATACTTACATCTGGCCACCGGCTTTGCTGCTGCGACTGCTCAGGAACCGTTTCCCTGCCTGTTGCTGCTGTCTTGAGCACAACCCCAACCCCACCGCCCCTCCTCTCCAACAACCGGCGTAGGGCTGCCCTGCTGAAGTGAAGGCCGGAAACCTCCCGGTGACAGGTAACGGAAGCCGGGGAACGTGCTCGCCACCGCCGCTACGCGTCGTTGCCGACTCGCTGTGTGCATGGCCAGAGGACTGGACGCTGGAACAAAGCCACTCCGGCGAAGCAAGAGCTGCTGCTGTCAATGCGGACGGATTGTATGCCGATGGTGCCACCGAGGGTTCATCTCGCCGTGTCGTGGCCAAAGAGAGGAAGGCATTGCTGTTGCTGCTCGTAGGCCTGGAAGGAGGCCTGCATGCGCGCCGCAGATCGGCTCGAAGGAACCTTGACGCCATTGCCTGTCGATATACCACTCGGCAGAGGGCTGGTAGCACGAGCACAGCTATGCTCCCGTGTCCAGCTCGTTGCGCTGCATCATGCACTCAACCAGGCGGTGGCGGCCCCGCGATTGGTACTGCTGCACGGTAGTGGGGTCAGGTTCAGAACCGTTTTCTTGTCTCACGGATGTGGATATTATGGATATTCGCACCTGGTTTGCGATCAAAATGCTTTGTTGGGCCTATCGTGGGGCACTATGTAGATCTTCGCAACTTCGTCCCAGCTACCCTCAATGAGAAACCTCGGCAGACTATGGATGTTCCTTGCATTGGTTCTTCTCGCTCCAACAGCAACCGGACAAAACAGACAACATCGGGACGGCCGCCGCCATCTCCAAGAATCATCACCGTGAGCAACGAAGTTCCTGCGTGACCATTGTATGCACACGGAGAAGGAGATGGTCTCTCCGCGGTTGGTTGGTTCAGGTAGCCTAGAGAGCTCACAACGTCCTGCTGCAAGTTTAAACAACCCGCGCGGTAAATAATGTAAGGCGTCTACATTGTGTCCGGCGAGTATAAATCTGACATCCCAATCAATACAGCGGTCATGCATGTGTATGGGGAGCAACCTGGTTCGGTCGGATATGAGCCCTTCTGCCGGACTACGTGTCGGAGCTGACCCCCAGCTGTAGTGTTGGGGGATGCCCCGACCGTATTCAGCAATGATACTTGTGTGCAATATGCTGTCGACTACTTCTGTGTGGCCCCACTTTGTCTGCTGCTGGGCACGTAGAATTCCCAGCCGCCGTTCACATACAATTGTGCACCAATGATGCTCACAATTGCTCGGCAAGCAAGCCCACGATTTGTTCTCCACATGCCCACCCTATGACCCTATCCCACCCGACGACTAGCACACAGAAACTGCTGTCCGTACAACAACGGATTGACGTCGTTGTCGTGCTGGAAGGGCCCTCGGACCAAACGACAGCCCTGGTGTTTCGTGACATCGCTGAGACTGTGCAGGATGGTCTGCAAAACCTTGGGCACCCATCGACGATTGTGTATTGCACGAACTTGGTGACTGACCATTGCTTCGCCAAAGGAGGGAAATTCATCATCCTCGCGCCACACAATCTGGCGAGCTACTTCACTGGGGATGGAGGACTAGCGGTACTCGAAAAGCAATTGCTACCACCCGACGCAGGTGATGCCACTCTTTGTTTCCAGGAACGCGAGAGAGAGACAGAGAGACAGAGAACTGCACCAAAGTTTAGGCCTTTCACATGGCCCAGGATTGAACTACCCATCCGTTCTGGTACAACTTGTACCACCTCGCACACACACGTCTACGCCACCCCACCTCGGATCCCTGATTTTTTTCAAACTTTGACCTGGTACCTTCGTTTTTGTCGTACCTCTCTGCTGCAAGTTTTGTACAACTTCGAACAAATACCTTGCCGTTGGCCGCGAGAATCGACGAATCTCGTAGAACCTGGGACAAGAGACAGAAGCTTAGTTTCAGCTCGAACGCTTCAGATCTACGGAAGCTACACGTTATGGGACTATTCAGAGGAGAACACGAAGCGTTTGCTGGACATGAGCATCCATGCCGACCTAGTTCCACTGGGTTTCGCCTCAAAGCTCCGATCCAGCAGTCTTCTCGTCGCGGGTGGCCACGTACTTGAAGAACAGGAGCACGAAGATATCGACGTGCTGTTCATTGGGATGGAAACTCCTACCCGGCAACGGACCATTCGTCGACTGCGCGACGCCGGCATCATGGTTTTCCACCCGAACTCTGAGAGAGTGGACCTGTTCGGTGCCGCATTTGATACAGTATCCGCCAGGAGCAAAATCGTGCTCAATTTGAACGCCTTTGAAGGGGCCACAACGACTGCGATCGAGTCCAGGAGCAACGGCAGCAGCCCAGGAGATCTTTGTGACAATGGGGAATGGAAAATGCCCCGACTTGCCCGTCTTTTGGCCAACGGAAGGTGAGCGGGTGCAACGATCAAGTGAGAGCTCGTTGACACTGCTGTAGTGCGTGCTTGATGCGGGCTTCCAAATTGACAGGTGTTGCTCCTCGCTCGTCCGACGAGCGAATAAATACTGGGCGCAGGGCCTCTACGTACATGCGAGATGTCGCTATTCTGGATTTGTGTTGGAATTATTGAAATGCTTGACTTTCACTCATTTATTTCGCGGCTTGTCAACCAAAATTCCACTGCGCACTCGCTCGTAGGTTTATCGTCAGCGAGATGAGCGGTAGTGATTCCGAGAGGGCAAAGTTTTCTGGGGGAGTTGTGTTCGCACCACCGGAGCGCCTCGCGGAGACGTGCCAGTTTTATCTTCAAAGGCCAGAATTGCGGATGAGCATCGCCCAGAGCGGCCGCCGGCTCTTCGAGCAACATCTCGAAGCCGATATATTGAGGAGGCCCGTTGGCAGGCATCTTGCAGCGCATAGAGTGCTAAATAGATAGATGACTGGATAGTTGAGTGAGCGAAATTGACACATGCGAGCGCCTCGCTGTCGGACGGCGCGCAGAACCCGTTGCAATGCTAAACACCGTTCTCCTTATTGCTAATAGGCTATCGTATGTCGAAGAATGTGTGTTCGGCATGCTGCGAACACGTGCTTCCGTGTAGAGACAACTGTGGTTGACCATGTGTACGAATTCGTGGTCGAGAGTGGTCCTTTGATGACGTCTGTGCTTTGGAATGCGATCCCATTTCTGCATTCGGTGTTAGCCTGAATTGTACTTTCGACGCCCAATGCGCCTTAGCCGTCGGTCGTGATGTAGAGCTTCCCTGCGGCCTTGCTTTTTCCGACTCATGAGCTCCGATCGCGGGGCACGCCGACCAATCTCTTGGCAGAGGGCGCCCTTATGATTTCTTAGGTCGAGAGGGGGGTCAGGTCCTTCTATAAAGAGTTATCATGAACAAGCACGTTCTTCTCGCACAAATATGGAAGTAACACCCGTCACCGGGATTGGAACCCCCCCCCTAACTGCTAGGTCTTGCACCATTACCGTCTAGACATCCCGGTCTCACGGACCACGCGAAACCCCGAACCCAATCCACCGGTCCTAGATATTATCATCCACATCGTCCAGATCATTTGGAATCCCAGTCTAGAGTCTTGACGAAGTCTTCCTCCGTGAAACCCAGCAGACGAGCCGCCTCCACATGGAACTGGTGAGGCAAAGCGCCGTACAACCGGTACGAGAAGTATCATGGGTGTGAACCTTTCGCCGAGAAGGGTTTCATGAAGCAGTACGTCTATCATAGTTTTCAAAACTAGCGCGTGTTCAATATCCTGTGCATTTTCTCTGTTTGGGACCACTACAAGCGGGTGCCAGAAACCGTGCGAAGCTCGTTGCGTCGGGAAGGTATGTTTCACGAGGGAGAGAACGCGAGGCTCCCCTGTAGTAGGCCTATTGGTGGGTAGATTTAGATATGGAACACAATTGCGACCACGAAACTACTGGGTAGCTGGATTACGACACGTGAACCTGTCCGATCGTTTCTGGGGTTCTGTGGTATTCAAACTTCTCGAAACGGAGAACACGTGAAAACAACGCCACCAAAAACGCATTTACAGAGAGGGGCGACTTTTGCCCAGGCAATAAACAATAAACAGAACGTCATGCGCAGATGATCAAGATCAATGGTACGACATCAACTTGACACGCTGACGAGAATGGTTTACTCAGGAGGTCCAACGATCCCGCAAATTAGGCACAGATGTTCATGCACTACCGAACTTGCTGCAAGTTGTGGTCACGGCTCACCTTTTGGCGCTTCAAAACGTCGATGAGCTTGAGCTGCTTCTTGAATGCAGATAGCAACTCAAGCTGCCGGACATCGACAACAAGACGGACGAAAGGCCGAAGGGGCATCAAAGGGGTGGTTGCGCATCTCAATACGGGCGAAACAGTGTTGTCTTCAAAAGCCGCGAAAGACACCCATGATAAACCCCAAGACCGCCGGGCAGTGAATACGTGTCACCGTACCGCACCAAAGATCGTAAAAAAAACTCTATTACCCAACCAGCACCTCAAAATGGCCGCGTTTAAGTAATTACACCGATTTTTCATGTTTCCTTTCATACTGCCTCACGCTTTTCCTCACAATCTGTTTTCCCGGTGGTAGCGCCATACCCCAACTGTACCATCAACAACACAATACCACATAAACCAACAGAGTGCCACCACCGTGCCATGTACCGCAGCCCGTGTACCAGACTTTTATACCTTCTGCCTCTCCAAGCGCTGGCAATGTCCCTCTAGCCGAGCCATTTCCAGACGCTGTCCCTGGCCAAGGTCCTTGTGCTGTCCCCTCGTCTGGCGCACGGCTTCCTTCTGTTTAGAAGCCTCCTCGAGAGCCCGGTGAAGCCGTACTTCTAGTGACTGCGATTGGTTGTTCAAAACCCCGGAAAATAGAGCGACAAAACAGCAGCAGCCTTCATACAGCTGGCACCATTCCATGATTCATCAGGGCTTAGGCCAGGCCCAAGATTGAACATATGGATCAGATGAAACACCTCCATGGCTGAAGAAAATTGCAACCTACAGCTGCAGAGGTCAATCACCACAACCCACAACAATAATGGGTTTCGAGAAGGAGCTTCTTGGCGTGAAGGGATCCAAGCTCTTCATGCCCTATGGCATCTACGCGAAGACCTCGTCCTGTGTAAGTCATTGGAATATTCACCAAGATGAAACACGCGTATGCATACGTTACGACGAAAAGCAGGATCTAGTTGTGGGAGTCTCGGAAGCTACGCATTCGCAACCAAACAGCACTGCAAGCAAAGTTCCGTGGGGCGAACAAGGGTATGCGCCACGACCTTGAAACACGCAGTTGTAGGCTTCTTCGAGCACTGATGGAGAAAAGTCGAGGCGGTGCCCCATTATGTTGCCAGTGTCAGTATAGACTATCCGTTACCGCTAACCCTACTACGCGCAAGCACAAGAGGTACAGGTCAGTTTCGTACCAAATGTTTGCCAACGATGAAGCACCTTAACTGATGCGCCACAGATACGACAGCTGGAAAACTGTGGTAGACACACTCCTCGCCCAAAACATGATCTACTACGGCGTCAAAGTTGATGGGACTTGACATAGGACAGCACTCAAGGCGTATCCACACACGGGGCACCTTCTTGTCTGTCTCCGACTGCCTTGCAGCCCTTCGAGACGATCCCAGCTCTTGTTCCAGTTCGTTTACTCTCGCCGAGAGCGAAGCAACGCTCAAAACTTCCTCTTCCTGCACGTCGGCATAGCATTGGTCGCGGCTTTCTCATTGGTCAAAGTCGAGAAGAAAAAAAGAAAGCAGAATGAGGTAAAACAAATCCGGGCACTTCAAGGCGTTTGTCATCTTCATGAGACGCAACTATGAAAACAGAAATGTAAATTGATGTGAGGCGCAAGTAGTGACAGAGGCCCTCAGAATCGGCTCTGACTCATTCATACCTAGAAAAACGGTCTGAATCTCTCATCTCTCTGTTGAAGCTCGTGCTTGAGTGACCAAAAAGAGGTTCAATCTTTCGAGAAGGCCGTAAATGTTGATACATGCATACCTTCGCTTTGCTCTCCTTTGATCTAGTTTGCTGCAGCTGCTGTAGTTGACGAGCCGTGCGCCTTGTCTGGTCTTGATCCGACGCACACTGATCAGAGTGGCACAGACAACCGTCATCGTCGAAGTCATGCATTGATATACCACCACCAACAGCACCGACACTATCACCAGCAGAACAATAACGACAGCAACAACCGATTCAGCAGCAGCAGCAGCAGCAGCAGCAACAGCAGCAACAGCAGCAGAAGCAGCAGCAACAGACGTCTACCTGTCTCCTTAGTTCCGCAGTCTCCTGCTGGCTAGCCTGGTGCGCCTGCAGCACCTCCTCCAGCTGTGCTTGGCATGCCGCCAGTTTTGCCTTCAAGAACCTTGAATCGAACGAGTAGCAGCAAAATGTGTCGGTGCACAGGTATGAACGAGATTGAGTGCTTGAAAGACGGCTTCTTGATTGCCGTCATGCATTGTGTCAAAACTCAACTCGGCCAAGAATAGAGACAGGGGTTGGGACTACACGGGAGCTTGCGGGCGGGAGACGCACGCATAAATGGATGGGCGCTTTTACAATCGTCTGACCGACAAACCTAGTGTGCTGTCACACATGACCTTGAGGTAGCTTCTTCCCCTATCCCCGCCGGAACACCGCCCCCGGTATGGTTTTGGGCACCCTGGGCAGCTCCGCCCCTGCTGGTCTGGCCTCCATTTGAGTCTGCGTTCTGCTTCCCTCTTCCTACTCCCCGTGACAAGCCCGGTCCCATCCCGGTCGTTCTTGAGTCCTGCTGTTGTTGCTGCTGAGGTAGCAAGGGAATTTCTCCTTCATGTCTTGGTTCCTGGGGGTCGCGGTGATTCAAATTTGTTCGCCGGGTGAAACTAAACAGCCAGTGTCACAGCAAACGTCCGGGCTAGGGGTGTCGTGGTGGTGTTTTTTTTTGCTCGTGCAATGCCACACACAAGGTGATCATCTTGCGGTGGTTCTGAGGTCGTCTCCAAACCAACGCATACGTACGTCCTATGGAGCGTAGGAGTATGCTTGAGGAAGCATGACAAACATCACCCCGCACAGACTTTCCCTATCGACTTAGGCCTACCGGAGGTCGATCGTCCTGCAAAGCCCAGAACCAGCGTATTCTTGGTCCTAGCCCAGTTGATTCGCAGCAGAGAAACCGTAAACCATAATGATAATGAAGAAACGACCATGACCACGCACCAACTACCATCAAATCCACAACGACGCCTCTTGCCAAGCCCAAGCGATACAGGTGTATCTCTCGACGTTGTAGATCGCTCCATCGACGTCTCGAGTTTCAAACTTACAGAGGAGCCGCTGTGATTGTTGGCGTAGTCTCCCGGGCGAGGGGAGAGGCTGCAGCCGCTAGCAGTTTTCTTGAGCATCCTGCGCTCTCCTGACGCCCTTGCCGCCCCCTTCACTCTCTCTGACAGCCGGAAAAGCGGCGATTCCGTCGTCGCAGCGTCACCTCTGGCCATCGCGACGACCCCGTGTTCTTTCCTTCCTCCATGCTGACCACTATCATCCTCGTGGTCGATGTTGAAACTGAAGTTGTTGGTATCGTCGGTGTCGGTGTCCCACACCCCACCGCCTCGGCTTCTCGAAACTGCCATCGCAGAACGTGCCGCAGGACCAGGTTGCGATGTTGCTAAACTTGTTCCGTTTCCTCCCTCGACTCCCGACATCATCGAGTGAGGTACGACCTTCAGACCAGGTTGGATGGGCGATGTTCTCTTGCTGTCTGCCGTAAACGGTGTCCCTCTTGTGTTGCCGTTGGTGCTGTTGTTGTTCGCCCCATTGGTGATCCGTACTACATTGCCGGTCGTGCTACCGTTCGCAGTAAGGCCGCCAGCACGTCCATCGGTATGACATTTGAGATGATCGTTATTGTTGACGTCGCCGTTGACCTTGCCGCCACTAGGCCTCTTGGTGTTGGGCGGGCGAGCCCGGGGGGCGCTTAAGTAGGTCTCCATGTCAGATATGGCTGCACGAGCGCCGGCATCTAGTTCTGCATTGAGCCGAAGCTGTGTCGCCTGGAGCAACAGACCGGGCTGGATTAATTCGACTGTTTGTTCCTGACGGGGCGATCTGGGGGAGTAATGCTACATGGGACAGCAAATACACATGGCTGCTACTTCTGTTGACCTTTGGCCCGACATGCTGCCTTCACGTCTGACTTTCTGGGCCAAACACAGGGAAGTGCTTCTCTACTTATAGGTGTGTCTGTTACTACATATTTCCCCATGCTCCAGCAGTATTATGCCATGGTAGTGAACGGGCTTGCTTGCGTCTAGGTTCTGGGTCCTGGTATCGTCGTTCTAATCTGTACTGTACAATGTTTGCCTGCGACCGCGGAGGTGTCGCGCAATCGAAGTTCCATATCGTAGAAAGGTGCTGAGCAGGTTTTAACATTTTTTAAACATAACACAAGCGTGGATAGGAAGAAACAGCAGCTCCAACAGAGAGCCCGAGAACTTCTTCCGCTATAATGTATGGACTATGTATGCATGCTACTGCTGGAATTACGATTAAGGGCCCCCAGAACAGGGGTTTTGACGCTGGCTCTTTTCTCATACTTAAGTCCAATATAAGAAAGAAAACAACCTTCCCGCACGAGGTACCTGGTAATTAGTACTGTTATCAGTAGAGGACACCATGAAGAGGCTTCGTGCGTGCTGGCACGTTCAGGTTTGCTACTGGAGCTGAAATATCGAAGGTCGCAGCAACCTCTGAAACAGTCCGAAATCTGCGCCGGAACCAAGCGACATCCAACATTTGTCACAGTCGTGCTCACCGCCACGGACCCCAATCTCCTGAACTGTGCGCTTACAGCAGTAGCTCATGCTCTACTGATAACAGTACTAATTATCAGGTACCTGTCAACACAGACCTTATTTGAACGCCTGCCGTTTTGGCTCTTTTGACTTGAAATTAGAATTAGGCGAATTTTTATCTTGATTTCAAAGGGGGCGTGCGGAGGTAGACGCGTGAAATGTATGTTTTTAGCAGCCTCTACTGTCGCCCTGTGCGGGATTCAACGACTTCTGTTTTTTGCGATGCCTTCCGACTGGTCTTGTGTGTCTGTTGAACAATTTCTGGTGCTCTTGCGTATGTTTTCAAAATTATTTTCAACATCGAACTTGCTGTTCTGGGGGCCCTTAAGATCACCTTGTAGCGAGCAAACATCAACATTGGGCTGAAGACAACTGAGTTTGGATCCACTGTAATCAAGACCACATGCAGCCAGCAATATGGAATAGCAATATGTAGAAACACAATGGTTCGTTTGTCCCCCTTGTGCTTGTCCCTCTCTCATTCAGACACGCGCTCCCCGACGCCGTCCTGCAGACAACAACTGCTACTTCTGTCATCGCAGCGCCTACCGTACCAGGATACTGTAGATACCAGAGGTTATAGCAAAATCTCCTTCTTCTCACAGGCGAACAACTGAATGCAGGATCCGACGGTAAGTCTAATAAAAATTATTGACTTGCCTCTCGCCGTGCCAGAGTGTCCATGGCCCCAAACCCTTATGGGGGTGCAGAGAAATGTGCCCTAACTTCCACACCGCGCTCGTTGGGCTTGGCGGAGAGCGGCGCGGCAACTAGGAAAAACGATTGTAGCCAGGTATGTACGCGGGGGCGCAGCAAAAAAAAAAAAGAAACGGTCAATATATTACTCGCTTTGGGGTGAACTCGTCGACGTCCCGATCAGGTGCGCGATAACCCTGTCATGAGTGTGGCGTGGCAACTACAAGTGGGTGGACTCATTCTTGGATGCAGCTAAGCGGAAGAATGTAACTAAGGCAAGGGATGATTCCTGTTGGCAGATCTTGAACCGCTCCAGGTTGACACACCGACCGTGCATGTTGGTCGGTGACGAGGAGCTCGCGCTCCTACAGCAGTACACACCACCGAAGGCATGGGAGGGGCAGTCAGCTCAAGGCGGGCGACGGCATCTAACTTTCCGCTTCAAGACTGGGGTCGTGAAAACACCGATTGGAGAGGGAGGCAAGTGCTGAGCAAAGTGCTGAGCTTGCTCAGCAGTAGATTCAGCAGTACTGGAAGTATATGTAGTTTGGTCGCCTGACATTCGCAGCGCAGTACCGTCTGTATAGAGGTGGTACCTGTTCATCGCTACAAGTGGTCACTAATCTGCGCTGTAGGTACACTAGTGCTGGTTGTTGTTTCTCCACGAGAAACAAAGCCGTGCTTTGCGCAGGTAAAATTGCTTCCGACCGAGTACAGGCCGGCACAGTTTCTTCATCCCGCCCACACGCTCACGATGAGGTCGCCATGGTCTGCCAAGGGCTGCGGCGTGTCCTTGCAGTGCTGTAGATGCAGTTTGAGCGGGCCAGATTAAACTTGGTATGTAGTCAGGGCCTTGCACATGGGTATAGTAAGCCTCAGCAGTGGTGAGCCAACCCCGCGAAGAAATCTACTATCCGTATCCTCGAGGTGTATGTTGCTCGCGACACGAGCAGCATTTGTCCACCTATTGTATGACAATCAATCGTGAATACATGCAAGGTGAGTAGGAAATACTACATCGTCTCCAGACGACACTGTACTGTAGACTACGTACGACGTACAACGTACACAGCCGTCGGCTGTAGAGAGGCAGAGAGGACGTGTCACGACGTCACGACGTCACGACAGCACACTGGTGCGAAAACAGCCCAAATGGCACGGCGTACGTATCTCATCGGTGCCAAACCAAATGCTGTCTTCGCCTCACGTGCAGAGTTATGTAGGCCTAGCAGCTAAATGCCCCATCACAACATAGTCTACATGTACAGTAGGCTTCCGAGCAATCAGCACCGTCGAAATGACCAGAAGTGACAAAATGATATTAGGCAGCAAAGGGCTGTTCTCTCGAAACTAAGTCTCCGCTCTATGTGATAGTAGGTGATATCGAGTAGACTACAGTCAACCGATTAACTGACGAATTTAATGCCTGGGCAAACCCAGATTGGTCGCCAATGAAAGCAGGTTTGAAGCTGCCTCACGAATGGAACAGAAGGGTGGAAGGACTATCTCAGAACCACCCCTAACGGCCAAGAAACACAGCACATACCAAGACGGCCAAAAGAACGAGCCTGCTGCTGACAGTGCGGGCGAGGATGGGCTCGAGTCGGACGCGCGCAGCCAACGTCAAAATACGTTTACCTCGCTGCAGGATGAGGTTCACAAGAAGAGGGCCGTGGGCATGAGGTGTGGTGGTTGAGATGTTGAGGAGCGCCAGAACAGCAAAATACCTTGGGACATCCCTTGCGAGCATCAAACATGAGCCGTGGCGATGCAATGCCCCTGCCATTTTGGCGTTCTGACGAAAACGACCGCCAGCAAGCGTCGAAACCGGTGGAAGCGAGCGTCATTCTTCTGCTGCTACCCCTTAAGGTCCCGCGGAATTTCCTTGTTCCCTATCCATCAGCTGGCGACGAATGCTAAATAGGCGTTGCTGGTACCCCCGTCGCCCCCTTGCTAATCCTAGATTCCCGAACTTTCTGTCTTCCAACACCCACCTGCACTGCATAAATCCAAGCTACAACGAGATATTTAGCGAACTAGCCGCCAAAGCAAAGGACAATGAAGGGGCGAAAATGGAAGCTGCCGACAAACCCCGGAGGTTGACGGTTGGGGAAACGAACCGGTTCTTCAAGCGCACAGTTGCTGACAACAATATAACGCCGATGCCCAAGGGGTTTCGTGGCATTGCAGGGGAACGGTGAGGAACAAACAAAAACTGTTGTGGATAGCCAGTAGCCAACGCTTCAGAGGAACGGTTGTTGGATCGTGTAGGGTGCTGTTGCCTTAGCGTAATATATTCGTATACAGGACTTACTTGGAGCTAGGGGTGCGTATCGCGAAGAGCAGCGGCGCACAATAACAGTACCAATGAGGAGCATTTGCAGTTTGCGGCGTATGACCAATCTGTGTGACACGATAGGCTCGAACAATTTGATGTGAACGATGCTTTAGTCAACGATGGAACGAGGCAAGAAATTCGACATGAAACACGTGTCAACAGCATGTGATACCTTGAGCTGCTGTTGCCGACACAGGGCAGACATAATCATAATCCTTTCTATTTCCACGGTAGCCGTTTGACCAGGTAGACAGACACCCATCATTTTTCAAGAGGTAAACAATGGAGAAAGGCATGAAGGGTACGACTCACTTGAGCGTGTGTCCTTGCCCACCGTTCACTATCATTGGATCCAATCTATCAGCTAGACTCGACCAACATGGATCAGAAACTACAGGACGGATCCTTGCCGAATTCACGATACATGACTTCACTCTTTTGAACTCGAGAGAAAATGATCCAGCGGTATGAACGCAGGTACCCAGTCCGATCTGTCTACCAACTAGCCAGTCACCCTGCCACAAAGGGCCTACCATTGGTTGCGCTCGTGGTGCACTAGTCGGTTCTGAGAGTCACCTTAACCAAATAAACAACACGTGGCAACGACACGAAGCGCAGAACAAATGGGCCTTCAAACGCTAATCCGTTGTTCACGGCTTTGCGCTGTACAACAGAGACGAGACTGTCGACAGAGATGCAACCGGCAGTGGTGACCGAAACCAATCACGTATCAGTCATGTGGATGCACCACGAAGACCAAGCTCAGATGAGGAGTCGGAGGAACTCTTCCCCGGGTTTGTGGAGGAGGAAGGAAACTTGAGGCGATCGACGGGCTCGGGGTCAAAGGACAAAGAAATGGCAGCAGAGGGTCGGGAAGCAGCCGACTCCGCGGGGTATACGACGTCGGTGAGGAAGTTAGAGACGGAAAATATGCATCCGTGCTTGTCATGCTGCAGTTGGGATAAACTTGTTGCTTGCTCTAGAACTAAAATGCTGGCATGGGGTGTGTACCGACAAGCCCCAAAACGCCCAGCTAGATGCGAGGAGTTCGAGGTTAGCCTATATCTGACAAAACACAATCGTTAGACCATGTGGCAACCGAGAGACTGGACGATGTCGACGAAGGAGATAGAAATAGGCTACCTCGAAGCAATACCAACTGACTGATTGAGAGACCCAGATGGTTTTTGACATTCGCGACAGTCCTGGGGTTTTCAAACTGAGCCACACTAGGACAAAACCGTTACGTGACTTACCGTTCTCCAGTCAGTTTCTTGGAACATTGTTTCACGTATCGAATTTCCCGCTTTTGTCAGTCATGGAGTTCTTCTCCACTACAGTAGCTGGCCCGAACTTGTGTCTGTTCCCTCCATGCCCTGCGAATTACACGCTGGACGTTCGATGGATGGTGCTACGGAACGAATCGATCATGACCGACCGGTGCAGTTTGGTAATAGCTTCCGTGATCCCGATCGCGCCAGTGGCATGTCCGCGCCATATAGCACTCATCGCGTGGCGGAATCCCTGTCCTGCAACAAGCCATCACGGAGGGCGCAAATCTTCGACAAAGGGGTGGACGCTTCGATAATGCAGGTACCAACCAATTGACCTTATCTCAGGTCGGCTGGGTGACTCCAGCACCACCTATGTCCATTGACACTACGTGAACGCTTGCACACGAGGGAGCTATCGCATCTGTACGACATCGACTCACGAGTTCCACCCCCACAAGTTTCGGCAAAGTTGGAGGTGCTGTCATTCGTTGAGCATTTTTCTAGTCGATACGGTTTGCCTTGATTGTTCCTAACCGCACGTTCATAGTCCTCACGATTGTCGTTTTTGCTCCGGGGGAGGTGACATTGTTGTCCCAGTTGCCATGAAGGACGAGGAAAACTCCCCTGCGACGGGGAATGCCCTCGACAGTTGAGGATTCGAGATAATAATACGAAGGGAGAGGGGTGTTAATTTACCACTCCGGTTGCATGAACACCCTACGTACAACAACAGCTGAGGACAAAGTTCTCGCAGGCCGTGCGTGGCGTGGGAATGGGAGCTGAAAATTACTGGGCATAGAACCTCCTCGCTAGGGAAAAACAGCGTAGAATCACACTATGTTGTTGTGTGGGGTAGATGTAGTGTGTGAAACAATCAGGCAACAGCCCTTGGAACAGAGTTCAGAACCGAAAGGGAATAGACTGAGTTCCGCGATGGCTCGTGACTTACGTCCAACGGTGTATTTGAGGTCATAAGAAAAACGCGTTTTGTCGCACATGACAGTGACGAAACCCACCCTTGCGGATGCGTCAGTCTTGCTTGGGATTCCAGAAAAAGTTGGTCGTCTTCTTCTCAGGGATTATTTGTCAATGATGCCGTGAACATCTCGTTAAATCAGTTCAACGGCCGGCGGCTCTAGGGGGTATCCAACAGGTTACCCGGCTGTTTCTTGCTATACGCAGGGTGGGGGATATTTTGAAACGACCTTCGTAATTACGCGGCACGCACGCTATTCCATGGAGGCGCAAATGGGAAAGAAGCAGCCTTTGACTGAAGGCATTTTGCGTACGCGTCTGAAACTCTGTCGATTTTTTTCTAGATGAGGCATTTGACACGACCATCGAAATTGCTCGTGGCCTGCCGTTCTCATATCAGGACTTGATGAATGACGATGCTGAAAGCGACGTTAACGTCGATGGAACACCTCGAGGAGGTCTTGGGAAGACCATGTCGCTGCAGAACAACACGTCCATGGGCGAGCAGTCTGCCGACATCGTTGTTGGGGCTCTACGAAAGGTTAGACTACAACGGCCGAAATATCACCACCACATTGGTCGTGGACTATCCCTCACCCTAGCGCTAACCCTCGCCCTAGCGGTCATCCCCCTCCTAACCCCTCTTGGTCCTGGGCAAAACGAAGGCGATATGATCCGGAAACGCGCCAGTCACGTTGGAGGTTTTTGCTTTGGCTTCTAGGAGGCACTCAGTACCGTGTGTAAAAAACAATATTGTAGATGAGCCCATCCAAATGCACGACGATACTTCATACTTCGTGCATGGCCGCCTCACTGTACGCGCAAGGCCATCTTGGCTTGTTCCAGTGGGACATGCTCCACATACCTGTCGACCTCTTTTGACTAACGACCGCTCTTTGCTTAACTCTCGGCGTGCATAGCTGTGTTGTTGGTGCTCAAGCCGTCATTTCAAAACAGCAAGAACATCGTGTCGGCTCGAAGCACGACACCAACCTTGCGGCCTAGTACGAGTTCTAGTCGTCATCGCAACCACAACCTTGATCCGGGGTTTAGTCTTTGGGGTTTCGCTGCGAGGGCATGGTCCTGCCTGGCGTTACCGCCCTCCATCAATCCTTCAGAAACCTTGACATTTCCTCGTCACGCCTACACGCCTCCCAGTTATTTTTTTCTCTCTCGAGCACAATCTCACTGGCATTGTCCAGCAGGTTAACTTTCCCCAACGTTAATCCTCGAAACAACCATGCCTGCCAGTTCTTCTTTCTGGAGCACAATCCCGAGGAGGAGGTATCGGACGCGGGAGGGGGGACAAGCGGAGGGGGCATGGCGATGCTGATGAGAGCCATGGAGCGCGAAGAACACGAGGAGGGCACGTCGGTGATGGAGCAGGTGCGGTCCGCTCTTCCAGAGCATCGCTGTTGATGATGCTGTTAGCGTTGCCGTTGTTGTTGTTGGCGTTGCCTTTGTTGTTGATATGATTACTTCTATCCTCACGATGTTTGTTGCGAGCCAATGTCAAAGCTGCCGCACTGTCAAAAGACGTTGGTCGCCTAGAAGCTGGGTGGCTCTCATGTGATACTTTGATGGCCACCTTGTTTTGAGTCAGTTTCGCTTGCTTTCTTACTCGCTTCGTTTCCGTGTTTTTGTTTTCGTTTTCTTCCTGCCTTAGGGAGAGGAAGGCCATCACATGTCTGTGGTGGAGGAAGGAAGTCTAGAGGTCATCATCGACGATGAGGTGTGTTGGTGTTGGTATTGCTGACACCACGGCTGCAGATTAGACTGTCAAGAACACAGGGAAACCTCATGATAGACAGACTATGCCGTTTTCTCAAGGGGATGGGCAGGTGGTTGGGGGCTTCACAAGGACAATTTCAGTCAACCCTGCTTTAGAAAGCGACAGAGGCGAACAAGATACGCATCATTGCTGCCCTTACATGGGGAAAAATTTCAACATTTTCGCAGATAAAACACGCGCTCTCGTTGTTCACATCAGGCAATCCGTGTGATTGGAGTGGGCGATAGATTTGGAGAGCTAGCGCTTCTCTACAACGCACCCCGCAGCGCTACCGTGCGAACGTTGACCCGTTGCGTGCTCTGGAGCATCCACCGCGAGGTGTTTAAGGCGGTGCAGGCCTTAACGGCCTCAATGTCCCTCATCGCCAGGAGCACCCACCTGTATCACGTTCCGTGGTTGAGGTACGTTAGGAGTGACGTCGTCATGCAAACCCTCTTAGACCCGAGAGGAAACCTTCTACGGTAGATCTACTGTAAATGTGTTGCTTTTTTCTTTCTCAAGTGACCTTAGAATGGGTCGTTGATCGGAAACCCTCTCTTGTCGCCCTCATACTGACAACCACGATCCCACCTACGACATGACGTGGCTGAGGCATGCACCGATAGAGACAGCCGAACGTAAGCATCTGTTCCAGTATCAAAGGTTGTATCTCTACGTAACATGCGCGAGTTGGTATCTTCTAGTCTCTGCGCGCAGTATCTCCTCTTGAACCGTGTGAGGCGATATGACATTACTTACGTGATCGCAACTTAATCGCTGAGGACGCAATGGGGCATGATTGAGACACGTCTGTCTGTAACTCGCGCCAAAAGAAGAGACACATACATGTTGGACCACCTACAGAGAAGACCGCAATTCAAAGTCCCAAAACGAAAGCAGAAGCCATCGTATGACGCACGAGAGGCGTCTAACGTCAGGAATGTTCAAAGTAGGACCGCTGAGGGAAGCCATCCCCGCATGGCTACCAAGAGCGAGAACAATACGCCGTCGGGTACTGCCGACTACAGCCACCAGTGCACAACTTTTGGTTTCGGGCGTGTGAAAGAGGAAACCAATCAAGTCAACCCACAGAATAGGTACACGTACACCGTTTACGAAAGCACTCTTGGGCCTCACCATACCACCGCGCACCCCTGGTCTGCCAGCAGCAGCTCGTCTTAGTCGTGTTTATACCAAGGTACTAAAGGCAGGATGGAGTGGGGGTCGGCCCTGTGAGGCATCAAGCCCGCAAGATCGCCACGTTCTACTGCCAGCAGCTTAAGACCTAACCGTCAGTATCGGTCGCGCTCTAATTGCCGCACCGCTTTGCTGTGGATACCCCCGTTGAGCTTTCCTCTGCACTCAAAGGGTTTGCTGCCACTTCATTCGCTGCTGTTCATTCTAACAACATACTGCCACATTGACTGATCTCTCTTGTTTTCGTCTGGGGGGCAGGCTGCTATCAACGGCGGATTTGTCAAAGCTGGCGGCGTGCTGTCAAACAGCACAATATAGGGACGGGGATGTGATTCTTCGAAAGGGAGAGGTATGTGGTGGATGATAACAGGCAAAAGCGGGCTTACAAGAAAGGAATGAGGGCGAGAGTGAGGGTTCAGGATTAAGAAGAAGGATAGAGGCAGGGATACAGGGCGGTGGAATGGACTTCGTAGCCCAAACGATTGACGGAACCATCCATCAAACAGCACGCCAAGAGGCGTTGGTGTAGAGATTCACGTATAGCGCACCCGTGAAGATGATACTTTGACGCTGTTGTTGCGAATTTCCTGGAACGGAAGAACGACGACAAATTGTTCCATGCAAGCCATCTTCTAAACCAGCAGCAGAGAAGCGATCTGTCTGCACCCGCATGGGGCTTGAATGTTTGAGCGCACGTAGGGCAAATATACGAATGCCAGAGCCGATGCTGGCGACGTTGTGTTGATGCGTGATGTTGCCTCTCGCCCGCCTAATATCTTGTTTATGAGCAATCTTCATGTGGTGGTCGTGATTGCCCCAGACACCGGCGAAACTGCCTCCTCGTGTGGCCACAGTGGTCCAGAAAGACGTATCCCGCACGTCAAGTTGTTTTGTCCTTCGCCTGTGCGTATCACAGGAAACCGACCGCTGCTTTCTAATAGAATCCGGCGAGGTTATCTGCTCAATGCAGCCAGGCGAACAAGAAGGTAAGGGAACCATGCGAGCTATCACTTTGATCAACGCCGGTGTTAATTGGCTCCACACGCCGCGTTTTAATCACATCGAACCAAATGGTTTAATTGTCCAGGCTGTGGCCCACGATACTTCCTTTCAAGAGCAATTGCCCCTTGGTCGCCCCCGCGTAGCTTGGTTCCTCACATGGACTACATGGTTCTCTACGGCGTTTGACACTATTATCGACGACACCTGTTTGCTCTTTTCTTGTGGTTTTTGACCTCAAATACTCCCTGAAACCGTTCCGTCTGTCCCCAACCGCAGCTCTCTGTTCTATGGGAGTTTGTAGAAAGGTGAACACCCTACAGTAAACCGTAAGTGTATCGTGCCTTTGACGATCCACTCTTGGACATAGTGCCATAACGGAGCGTCGCGTGCTTCCGCAGAAACAAACGAACAACCGAGTAACGGGGAAGAGCGTGGCACGAAAGGGGCAGAGGGGATCTGCGAGAGGGTGGAGCGACTGATGATGGTCGCTAGGCCAGGAACGCGAGCAAATGTGAGATGTGAGGGAGTTTCTGCAATCAAGTACCACGCCCGCCATGAATGAACGTTTGTTGAATGTTTCTGAAACGTCAGCGTGGTGAACGTATCGATTTGTAGCCAAGCGTTTAGTCCTTCCTCTCCATTCTTCTCGTCACCATGACCGCGGGTTCTCGGTACAGCTATCAGCCCACGATTTATCATTCGAGGAAAAAAGATGCAAGAAAAGACTCAACATAATGTCAGCTCCTGAGGCTGGCAAACCACTACATAGACTCTGTGTGAACACAAAATTTGAGCAGGTTGTACATATATAGTATATTGTACCCCTTCCTTCGTTCGTTCGAAGGGCCCCGTACTACGTACGTATCACCCTACACTCTCTCGGTTACTTCATTATACGTCATGATAATCGAATTGTTCAATGGAACTCCGTTTGGTATATTTTATACGCCTTTGTGTAAAGCTGGCCTTTGGTCTGCTGAAGTTTGGCTCTCGGTCAAACAAAACAAGCAGTTGGTCGATGCTGGCTTACATGTTTTTCTCCTCGAATATAAACTGAACAGCACTGGTGTGGTATGTTGCACCCGAACTTTCTTTCTCCATGCGATTTCAGTCCGCCCCGTCACAAAGTATCCCTACTACAGCGTCTACCCTCTCGGCAATGGTCCCTCAGTGCTGGCTGCCATGTTGCATAGACTATTAGGTAGATGGTAGGTGGTTCCTCTCACAAGTCGCGTTAATTCTGGGTAACCTCAAGGGGCCCCACACACAAGATCAGCACGCTCGCTGCCTTGCGTCATCTCGCTGTTGTTAGAGCGCTGGTGGCTCGGGATCTCCGTCATCGTCCGGAGCATCACCACCGGCCAGGCCCAGAACCGCTAGACACTCGATGGTTGGATCTACTGGGGGTGGCGGAAACGTGAGTACAATCTGACCGAGGAGGGTGCTGACGGGGCTCCCTCCTCGAACGACAGATGATAGTAAGCTCAAGCGAAATTACGTACGTAAGCAGGGACTTAGTACGAAACGGGAAAACCATGCGATTGGTCCTTATGGTTGTGTCAGCTTGTGGTGGTGAAAAGGTAAGACGGATCACGTTTGTTCGTGACTCCATCAAGAAACGCCAGTGGACACCCATATAAGGAGAATCATCTCTCCACCCACTCTTCCTGAGATGCATACCCCCTTCCGTCATCGTACCTTTCAACCGTGCCGTGACGTATATGCTAATGCGATGTACGTACTGTTCTCGGTGTACACGGCCTAGAGCAACTTGGATGCCTATGTTGCCATACCATTGGCCGCTGTGCCTTTTTATGTGCGTGAGCACCCGCCTTGCACAACACGTCCCTTTGCACGTAGCGTATGGTTCCCTGGAATATCATACTTCTCCCCGGTATAACATGTCGTAGGTCTGGGGAAAAAGCGGTCAGTGTTGGTGGAATGAACCAACCTTCCTCGATGACTCGTCTCCAGGGGGGTCGGACAGCGCTTTCCCGGGGCCACGGGAGGCTGAATCTCGGAGGCGTGAATGGAATGGGGGCGATTCATTCGGATTGCCAGCCATATTGGGACGAGGATAGAGGGGAGGTGAGTGGGTGGATCCGTTGCGACGTACCGATAGTTTCCGGAATATACGCCAACGGTCCAAACTGAAGATAGATGCTGCTACACCACGTTTCCCGCCATTACCACAACCTTGGTTGGACCGTCACCTGTTCTGGGACGAACGTAGAAGGTTGGTCGGGCATTTCGACAGATATGGAAGCCCAAATGTTCATGTCGGGGAGTCGGCTAGCTTTCCAACAGATTTCAGTTAACCCAAGCCACCAAGGAGGCACCGTTCATCCGCGCTGAACATTCAACTGCTGCGCTAACTTTCCAGTTGGTATCGTCCTGCCCCGGACTTGTAATTGCTCGTCATGCCCATAAACGAAAAACGTTTGGAGTGTAGGATACACATGGCGCCTACTCCGCACAAGTGTTCTTACGGGTATTCCATATCTTAGGCTTTCCTAACTGTGCACGACTCCTTGTTCGGCATCAATTTCTATGTCAGGTGGTGTACGGCAAGGGTTGCTTCTTGGGGGTGCCGGTATTGCTGGCCTCGGCGGAGTTGGATGTCGACGGCCTGCCCGGTTGGGATTTGAGTGTATCTTCGCAGCTTCAGAGGCAAGCATGACTCTTCGGCAACACGCCGGGAACAACCAGCAATCATCCCTTCACAGCCACAGTAACAAACCTGTTGGTTTGAAGCGAACTGTGAAACTCGTGGGATTCGACCATGTTGCACTGAGCGTCCGCCTTCTTCGCCAGCTTCTCTGTCGTGATTATTGGGGGATCCCTCAAGTTATTGTTGCAAGCGTTTGGGCATATTGAAGGATATGCCCATACGCATCGCTTGGCACTGCCTTCCCTTTCTTGGTAGCCTCTCACGTTGTTTCGGCTATTGGACTGGAGGGGAATTGCTGCTGGAAGGCTTGCCGCACTTGACATACAGACTACATAATTTTGTTTGCAAGAAACGTTTTCACACTCAGAACGGTAACCTGTCGGGTTTTCGCTTTGGGCTACGATACGTCGCAAGCACCAAGCACCGTGTGCCTTCAATGTAAGAACTCTATTTTCAACGATTTGGTCAACTTGGGCGTGCGTCATATCCCGCTACCGGCGGCTACCCAGAATAGCTTGAATATATATCCACACTGGATGCAAAACTTTAGGGTAGATGAGCGCGTGACCTTGATCACCTTGAGGTGGAAAACAGCTAACTGCAACTAGGTCCTGGCTCTTCCACAACTGTTGAGCCTAACTATCCCCCCCCCCTTTCGAGCTCCCGCTTACAACCGATCGTACACACGCCATCCTGATTTCAAGCGCTGCTTGCATTCCGGTTCTGTGATGATTTCCCTCAGGAAAGTCGAGGGTGCTGAAGATGAAAAACGTGCGCAAACATCATTTACTGCGCTGTCTCCGGTGCAGATCGCAGCTAAAGGAGAAGTGAAGATTGGCCACTTCGACGTCTCTCGGTTCACCAAAACCGTGGGGCCTTTCGATAAGGTAGAGGATGTTTTCTATTAAAGCGTCAAGCCCTGACCATAGCCCTTGAGGATCACTGATAATTCTAGTCTTCGAAAGGACGTGAACACCGGGCGATATTCTAGTGGAGCGGGATGCACCTAACAGAGGGAATGTGTTTCGTGTCGAACGCAGAAAGCACCCAGGCTCACGAATCTCTAGTTTTGGTCATGATACGAATGGTCGCTATGTGGGTTTTAGTGGGGTTCTTAGCCAAGCTCATAAATGGTGCTCAAGTTGTTTGATTTGATTTGGTTGAGGCTACATCAATTTCTGAACTACATGCACCAAGTTGTTAAGTGCGGGCGTTTTCTGCAGTCAATGTGGCCCACTGACTGTCTCCATGCCCGCTGAAGGAATGACGTTGAGGCACATGTATGCTATAAAAACTCTTCACGTATAGTTGTTTCAACCGCAACCTCTGACAGATATCGGCAGATTGGCCGAAGCTAACCGAAAGGTTTGTCTGTACACCCTCAACCGGCCTCTCACTCGGAGTCCATTTTCGAAGGATTTGATTTCAGCGTCATTTCAGTTCGTCGATTGTGACCTATTACGTCCACCGTTTGTATGCTCTCGCTAGCTTTCGGTGTTCGGAGGCAAGGCGTGAGACACGGCCACAAGTGCCAATATTAGACCACCACCGGTAAAGTTAAACGTAACAATACCAGACGATGACGATACTGACACAAGCTCACGACACAGTGCAGGTGCTAGGCGGCGTGGGAGACGGTGGGCGCTTCGCTTCATCCATCAACACATTTCGGGACCGAAGGCCGGTATCAAGGCAATCGCTGGTGGCGAACCCTGGAGTCGACCTGGCGCTTAAGTCCGAGAAGCTGACTGTGCACAGCTTCGAACAGATGGTTAGAATTCAATCGCGCACCTCTTCTCTTCGTAAATGTTTTTGCATCGCCTCCTGTTGTCTGTTCGATGTTAAACGACAAGCGCTCCGCATAGCTTGTCTAAGGGTTCTGGCTAACCAATCCCAGCAGAAACGAGTAAAGCATCATCAACCATCTTCCAAACTAAGATGCTACGACATGGCTACGTTTCAGGGTGTTTTGAGGACAGATGTAGGTTCTCAAAAATTCTCTCCCACTCCTCCTTTACCTCTTTTAGCTTCGACTCTAGGTAGTAAGATTGTGCTAAAAGTCCGTGGTGTTGTGTAATGTATTTACGAACACATCTGCAACGCTTCTCCGTCCCTGTGCTCGCTTGGTGTCTTTCGTTTCCTACCCGTTGATCTTGATTGGTGGGTACACTCGCGCTGTATTTCTTGCTCGATCCACAATGTTGTAGTCGTTGGCAATCTCCCATTCTACGCAGTTCCTTGTACTGACTCCTATGAAGCCAATGTTTTGCGGCAGAACCGATAAAAGCAGTCGATGTGGCGCTGCAATGATAAATACAATTCTGCTGTGTATGCGTGCTATGAAAAATCCAGGAATTCCTGGGGCAGGGGAGCTTCGGCTTCGTTACCGTGGTCCGAAAAAAGCAAGGGGTGATGCACGGGAACTTCTTCGCCCTCAAGTCGCTTAGCAAGCGTGGGGTTGTGGAAGGGGGTCAGGTCCAACACATAAAGGACGAGAAGACTGTGAGTGACCTTCCAGATGATCGTCGCTTGGCCTCCCTGCCATAGTTTGTTGTATGCTCGTTTTGGGTGCTGCACCAAGTTTGAGCTTGATGCATTTATCGGACCGAAATCCATGGCCGAACATCGGGACTTTCTGAAGGATGGAGGGCGTTCCGCCGCAAATGTCGTTTTTTGAAACATGGGGGAGGCAAGGACAGCGTTCGACGTTGGAGACAATACGGCAAGTAGGACGTGAATGGCTTGATTCCGTGTTGTACACAAGATCAAATCTAGGTTTTAGCGCGGAGGGTTTGGTACGCAGATATGACCGCAAGGTACATGGTTCGGGTGAAGGGCCTCGAGAAAGTACTTGTGGGTGAGTACGACCGTTAACCACACCAATCAATTTCGCGTTGCAAGCCAAAAGTAGTGTTTGTCTTGTTGCGACGTGCTCACACCATCCAGATATCGCTCGTGTCTATCCCGTGACCTACAGGTTTTAGAGTTGTTCAATCACCCGTTCGTGTTGAGGTTGTACACCACCTTCCAAGACGCCAACCGAGTTTACTTTTTGACCGAACTACTCATCGGAGGCGAGCTGTGGTCGGTCATCTACGAATCGTCAAGCGGGTTCAGCTCAGGTGTGAGCCAGCTGAATGAGAGAAGACAGAAATGGGATCGCCAATCGATTGAAGCAACACCTCGCAGAGGTATCACGAGCCAAGTCCGAGGTGTTAGACCCCTCGAGCACCGTTCCTTTCAGCTATTGAATATGGCGACAACACCTGCTTCGTTGTTCACATGAGCCAGACTAGCCATCCCTATCAAACGTCCCACCAAGGGCGTCCTAGGATGAGTGGAGGGAATACCGTAAGAGGCGCATCAATCGTTAGAACCGCGTTGTACTTTGCACTGCCGGGGTGACTACAGGGTTGTTGGTGAAGCATTAGAGGATATAAAATACAGCCGATCAGGGTGGAAGGCACGGAAATTTCAACAAGGTTTTTGCTGGTGACCACGGTCTCTTGGTTCGGAACCGCAGGAGTATGCAAGAGAACCGCCCGGCTCTATCGTATCGTCCACGGCAGCACTGCAGACGACTGCAGCAGCGCCAACAAAGATTTATGGCGGTGGCAAGTCGCGAATTGAGCCTCGGCCTTTCTGGTTGTCTTGGTAATGTCTCTGTGACTTAACCTGACCACCCTCATCTATCCGACCGATGAGGTATGTCATCGTGACATTGCCTAAAAAGGGCTTTATTTCGTGCCCCAACGCCATTCCTAACCCTCAGGCTTACCGCCAGACCACGTGATGTTCTACGGTGCGGTGGTCGTAGACGCAGTGGGCTACATGCATAGCAAGGGCATTGCATACAGGGACCTTAAGCCGGAGAACCTGATTGTTGATGACTGCGGTGAGGGGAGCACGCCACCTACCGCTGATTTATCCCAACGGAATTCCCTTTTGATTGCGCCTATGAGCAACTTTCAGGTGGGGACACTCGGCTCCGGTGGTTGCTCAACACTGCTCCGTAGGAAGTTTTTTTTTTTCTCGCATGCGCTACTCAGCCCAAGTGCATCACCAGGAATCGAATTCGGTGCCAATGAGGCTAACGTTTAACCAGATGCTTTGTTTTCCCAAAACGTATGATTGTTTTCCCAAGAACGTATGATCTCGATAATACGTAAAACTATTGCAAGTGGCTTCTGCAGGGTGTTCCTGGCATTCTGGGAAGACGATTCCTATGCTGGTTTCTGTACTTGGCACAGTGTAGGGTGACAAGGAAGATTTTCGAGTGATTGTGCACAGGTAAAAGCCTGTATTCTTGAAATAATTGTAAACTAGAGACACTTGGAGCAGACAATATATTTTACATGGCTCGTGTCTAGATCTTGATGTAAACTTCCCATCCTCAGAGCGTCACCCGCTGCTTGAAAAACGTATTTGATCTATAAAACGTGCAGGATACTTGAGAATAATCGACATGGGCTTCGCCAAGCGCATACCCTTTTTTGTGACGGTCGGAGGGGAGACACAGATGCATCCTCGATCGCATACGATGTGCGGAACGCCTGAGTACCTCGCTCCAGAGTTCATCTTTAACAAGGGACACGATCAGTCGGCGGACCTTTGGGCGTTAGGGGTAAGGATCTCTAGGGTTAGGCTTAGTCGTGTACTTTAATTCATTCCGTTGCTGGTATTGTTGTTTGTGTCGCAGAACGTGGTGATGGGTGTCAAATCTGTCTAGTATCTCCTTTGTGCTGACCCATCCGTGGAAATGCTGTGCCCAGGCCGAAGAACAAGATCGGGGTGAGAACGGGTGGGTGGCTTCCAGGGGGACATGCATGTGCACATGTCCATATGCGTGCCTCGGTTCGCTCGAAAACTGAAAAGGTTCAGCGGAAGCAAAGAGCGCCAAACCTGAACCTAAATTCACCACCGATAATTGCCCATAATTGAATAGACCGTCGCGAGGTTACGACTAGGTAGGTGTGCTTACAGTGTATTAGGTTGCCGTGTACTTCATATGTCCCGTGTTGTGTCAGCGGTTAGCCCTTGCGCGTCTTCGCTGCGAGGAGACTGCCAGCACGTGCAAAACACCCCGGCACCATTCGGAGAAGATGTCGTTGATGTCAACAGTGGGGAAGGGGCTTTGGCGTCCCGGTAGAGAACGGCGTATAGAGCAGGTCACATGAAGTCCGCCGACGTGTCCATAGGCACATCATCAGGGGACATGTCTGTGGGTGCGGGTTCTGTGGGCATGTCAGTGGATGAACGTCCAAGGACAGCATGTAATGGATATTTGGTCGTGTCATGCCCTCGGTACTGTTCCTGTCTGCTGGCCGATCGATCCTCCAGGTGCTAATGTTTGAGCTGGTGGAAGCGCGCACGCCATTCGTCCTACCAGGCTCAGAACAAGACGTAGCGCAGCTCTTCACAAATATCGCGTGTGTGAAGAAGAAGGGAGTTGACTTTCCCGACGATTTCGACGAGAAAGCGGGTGGAGGAGCCGAGTGCCGAGATGTGATCTCGGGGATGTTAGCGTTTGAGCCGGGAGATCGACTGGGGAACCACGCCGACGGGTAAGCAACATTTTGTGTTGTACATATATCTTTGGGATGGAAACGTCCAATATACCCAGCTTGGGCTGCACCCGTGATGAAACAAGGCAGTGATGGACAACGAGGGAGGAGGTCGTTTGATCAGCGAAAAAGAGTCAGTCGCGGTGACTTCAGGCGTCAATTGGACGTGCCACGGATGCCCGACGGTCCTCGTGGATGCGCAGTAGTGTACCGGTGGGCCTCCTGCGTGCCCCTGAAAAGGAACCATGAGATGTGATTTGCTGCCGTGAGAGAGAGTTGTGCCGATGCACGGAAAACATCGAAAGGGTACATAAGCAAAAGTACAAGCAACAGCGCTCCCTCCCTCCTCTCCTTTTCCCACCCCCCCTTTCTTCACCATGGTTCCCAGGATGAACGATGTCAAAATGCACGCCATGTTCGCCGGACTAGACTGGGATAAGTTAGAAGCGAAGTTCATACCGGCTCCTTGGGTGCCAGATGAGCCCGCTCCCTCCCCAGAACCGGAAACTGCTAACGTGAACGACGTATATACAGGGGACCAGGTGGGCAATCACTTAGTTGCTTTGCCCGCTTTCTTTCCCACTGCTGTCCAAGTTTTGATGGTGAAGAAGAACGGTTCAAGGCAAACTGCAGGTTGAACCTTAAACGTCCTGGCCGCGCCTCGTGGCGCCCATACCAACGGTGCACTACACGTACAAGGATCTCGGTCAGAAGTCCATCATCCCGTTCGCCAACCCTCACTCACGCCGGTTTAGATTCCAACTACTTTGCCCCGAATCCCGCATGCCGAGGTCGCCGATGCATGCGACGAGCATTAATAATCCTACGATGCAATTTTTGAGCCATCCCAAACCGTGCTCGCTTGTGTGCAGGAATGGTTTTCGGATTTCTGAGTGCTTGCTGAGCACAGGGCAAGACGCACAGACAGGACATCACGGGTGCGGCTACACCTCTTGCGTGGTCGGGTACAACATATTTCGAGCATACTGCAACACGACACGCCCATAGACATCGGGGTGCGTCGGGAAACAAGGGACACGAGGCAAAAACATTTGCGCGTATGGAATACTCGTCTTCGAGCGTTGTACAGTGCACGCTGCATATAGGAAATCCGGGCAAAGACTACGAGCTTCCGTTGAAGAAGAACGTAATAGGATGGAGTATGACTTTCGCTTCCCTTCAAGCATGTCCAAAGAAGAGGAGGGTCCCTAACCACAAAGCTCGATTGTTTTTTGCCCCTCTTTAGTGTAGATGACATGGATCTCAGAGGCTCGTGTCAAATTTTACGTTTTCCGGTGGTTCAATCAGTCGCGATTTTTTTGTTGGTTGATCTCTTGGCTCTCCAGTATAGAGGAAGCAAGTTTCACACCCAAGTCGATTACGAACGGTATCACGTGTTTCGTAGTACACCCGCACCCGTTGAGACGGTCGAAGCGGCGAGAAGAGTTGTTGAGAGAAGGCATTTTTGCTGCGAATTTCCCCGAATTAATTACTTCGTCGTCAACAGATCTCTGTGGCACGACACAAATGAAGTCAACAGGCCTTGCCTGGCAACGGCCATGTTTTCCGGTGGGAAACAGTTCTTTCTTCCTTCCTTTCTTGTGCCCGACCGCCGATCCTCCCCGTGTATCGTGACGTGTCATGTTGGTACGCCTCTATTATTTGACGCCAAGGTTTGGATGACGGGGTCTCTGAAAGAACCACCATGGCTACTGGCTCTGCTCATTCGTGGTTCGGCTTGAGTTGACACCGATCGGTGCTGTACCGCAGAATAGCGCACCCACACAATCGGCATCATACCATATGCTCTGACGCGCCTGCAGCAAACCGTTTCAGCTCGACTCAGCTGCACCTATCGACGACCCGAACAACGACATCGAGGTGCGATTCTTGTTCTGTGTTGCGTCGGGGAAAGACTATCAATAATCATGTCCAAGACAACGAACCTGGAGCCCGCCATATGCTGCTACAACTACGTAGGTTGGCACCTACTTCGTTGGATGACTCCTCAGCACCTGAGGTGTCTGCGCTGAGAACCGTTCTGTACACTGATGCTAGCCGACGGGGGTCTGACATTCTTGGCTGACACGATGAACCTGTTCTGTATGATGCCATGGGGCACAGTACGCGAAAGAGCGTGGGCGACGGGAGCAGAACATTTCTCCACTACTGTACTTCCAACATCCCGCCGAGGGTGCCGTACAACCTCGGGACGAGAAGCACCTGAAAAACTATGCGACGCTACCCTCCGGCCGTGCGCAACCAATCCACGGACAACCAACCATACCAACCGGAAGTATTCATTCAATTCCTTTGTGGTAATCATAAAACTCAGAAAAGTTCTAAGCCTTGTGCCAGAGTAGGACTCGAGATCATCAGAGAAACCGCCCATTCTCTCCGTAGACTGACCAAGTGAAAATTGCTTGTGACAACGAGGGCCCGCTTATCAGTCCCCGTGTGAGATCACCTTACAGTTTCGTCTCTTGAACGATCAACTAGCTATTGGAGACAAAACAGGAGAAACACAAACGTTACGATACTGTGCAAATCGACGAAAAAGCGTGGTTGCGCCGATCTCGTCCTGCCGCGTCTACCCTGTCATCTCCCTGCTGCTGCCGTTGCGACAGCGATCCCTCGCCGCCATCCCTGCCTGATACAGCCACACCCAACCCGCCACGCCCTACAGGGGATGGGCTGTCTCGCTGGTGGACTGCAGCTACTCCCGCGCCGGCAGGGCCACCACCGGAACTGCTCTTCGTTCTATTTTTCTCTCGGCCTCCACCCATTGCTGATGCCGCTTCTGCAGAGTGCGCACCATGTGACGTTCTAGCCGGCATGGGTGCTAACTTTGTGGGACCCGCTGATCGATAATCACCGCTGGTGCTGCCGCCTCTCTGCGTCGAGTTCGATCGCGGCGAGGCGCCAGAAAATTCGGACATCGCCTTGCTCACCTGCCGCGTGAAGCTGTTGGTTACGCACGCACACCGAATGCAGGGCGCGCGGTGTCAACGTATAGACAGATAGAGATTTACTTCTTGGGGGTTGGGCGTGTTCTTTCGTATCCTAGACTCTTACGGGTTTTTCATTTCCAACATGACATCAATCCCGCTCCTCGCCCGTGCCCTCTCTGGCACACATGAACACCTGCGCGGCACCAACGATGCGCCACTGACAGAAGGTGTGCCATCAATGGCTGGCCATATGAACTACGACGATAAACGACTGAGAAAGATTTACTGTTAAGCATAGTTTCTCAACCGTCATAGTGCACGCGGTTACCCTCGAATATTCGTCGACACAACCCCAGACCAGGGACGTACACTCGAGGGGTGTGACGGAACTGATGCGAGCAGGGCGCGAGGAGAATCAGTGCGAAGCATCGGCAAGATGCATATCACTACAGTAGCTATAGCAGTCGCCTGAATGGGGTGGTGGGAGACCGACGACGTACATACGTGTTTGATTACGTTCGCGAAATGAGAGCGGGGGTACGGTGAAAACAGATTCATTGACAAGGCGTCGTATGATACATAGCTGATACGAGGTGCTACCGGGGCAAAAGCCTCGCGTGGTAAAAGGGCCGGGCATGGCTAACGTGAAGCACAATTACTAGGCATCTGTAGAAAACGTGGTTTGGCCAACACGACGAAAGACGTGGACAAGAACAAGAAAAATATGGTAGGTATGCGTGCTGAACCATCTTGTTTACTCCGGCCCCATGACATTAAGAAACAACACCGCATGTAGCTTGAAGGACGTGAGCCAACACCAACACCATGGGTGGCAGGATCAACGTCGTATCAAACTCCTTGCAAGGTAGAACAAGAGAGCTCTAGTCCGGGTCCACGTATTAGTTGAAACCGAACATGAGTGTCGAAGATGCCCACATGTAGGTAAAAACGCCACGCACACGAACGTACCATGAACGGAGGACTGAAGCCGCCGAGTTGATAGCACCCGAGTGGTGAGACTTCCTCCCTGGACCATGTTCTGCTAGCAGAAGCTTCGCACTGCTCACCTGAGATGCGTTTGTCCCAACGGCATTTGTATGGATATCTACAACATGAGGTTGCGGCTGCACTTCATCTACGCGGGGTTTCGGTGATTTACATGTGCGCTAACGTCGCAAATCGACACTGACTGTTGCCACCGGCTGCTCTCCTTGAGTTTCCTGGGCCAGACGACTTACTTGAGTAAGCTGAATTTTCTCTAGCATGATTGGATTCAGCTTCCTGCAGTATAGTCCGGGCGGGAAAATTGCAGCGTTGGCTGCACGCACGAGACGGAACCCCTCGAGAATATCGAGCATCTTCTTGTGTCCGTTTCGGACGTCATCATGGAAGTACAGGCACGGCTGAATTTTCGCGAGCTCTACCGGCGAGCTCAACGCCACTGCGGCAAAGATTTAGACTAGAGGCGCATCATTACTTGTGTGAGCACAGAAACGTCCCACTCATGTCTTGTATCACCGGTTCATATGTTAATATTCCTGCTCGCTCGTGTCCGTGTTGTCGTTCGGCAACAGCAACATGTGCGAAACGGCATTTTTTTGTGTAAAAACACAGCTTCTGAGGTGCAATACCTAACGCGCCACCACTTAAGAACCTCTTTGTTTGGCCGAGGCTCCTTTCGTTTTTGTCTATGGGGTACCCCCACGGCGACTATTTAGGTTTTAGTGTTTAGGCATCTTGACTCAGCACCTGTTCTTATGGCCAAATTCTCACACGTTGAAGTTTTTCAGGCTAAAGTTCCTAGCGATAACTGCGAAGTGGTACTCAAGTGGTGGCGCGTTCTGTAGGCACAAACCGATCTGATCGACTACACTACGAAATTTCGTTTGTTGCCAAGGGCCACTGTCTCAAGTTCTGGTCACCTTCGATCGGATTTTCCGCATGCCAGCTGCGCCTGGGTGACCCGTCCTCGGTCCGTACCTTGGCATGTCAGTCTCATCGTGTGATATCCTCCGACTGATCCCATCGTCATCGCTCTCCTGAAATGACAGTTGGTTGTGTATATCGTCTACCACGTTAATTTGTGCTGGAATCTGGAAGCCAAGGTGATACCGAGAGTCTGCGTCATTTTGGTAGCCGTTGTCTTATCGTTTATTAAAAAAACCCATGCGTTTTCTGTCAATCCCTGGTGTTGCTCTGACGGTTCATGTGAGGATGCACCATACCGGTAGTAGTACCTGTCTCTGACATAATATATCGTGCTGCAGATCGCTTCGTTCTCTTGTCATCGCTTCGTAACCTTCAAACTGATGTACGTAGTGCCGTTAAATAGCACAACGCCTCTAACGCTTGAGACCTTTTCTTCCGAAGAGACAATAGCTATTAGTAATAGGTATTTCTGAACATTATTGCTTTCGCTGGTGGACACAATGCTATTTATCACATCTTTGCCCTTCTGCTTCCGCCTCCAGCCTCCGTCGCCCCCCTCACCTGACGTCGCCCGAGCCCCGACTCTCACAGACAACGTGCCTCCTTTCTTTGCAGATCAGCACCGGGTATGTATACAGTCTAGGCGACATTGGTCACAAAGAAGGCAATATCAACAATGATACACATTAATGCCCTTGGCACCTGGCCTGGAAGTTCAGCGCCGTCCCCCGCTTCTGGCGGAAGCCGATGCATGGAAATCGAGAAGCTTCCATCGGCCGTTTCTGGGCCCTGCAGAGATGGTACACAGTGATAACGACGTGGAAGCACGGATCAGATCTTTACCTTATTTCCTCTTAAGGTACCTACACCAACACCGGTTCCGCGGGGAACCCGTCTGCGCGCTGATTCCCGTAAACCCATGGCCATGCTGCTACTTGTATCTTATCTCCACAGAGTTGAAGGGAGTTGGGATAATTGTGAATATCGTAGCTTCTATAGCCATGTCTGAGGGGCCTCGGCTCGAGGGTGTACAATTAAATCTTTTGTTGCGTGTTCGTCGGGCATTCACAGAAGATACTTGTAGACAACTTTCGAACACCCAAGCGCGCTGTATGTTCTAGTCCCATTATCGTCATCGTCGCGATCGTGGTTGTGGTTGTGGTTGTTGTTGGTGTTCTCTTCAACATGCAACCTGTTCTTATTCCTCAAATAATGTGCGGCAGCTTCTGAACTGAGGTGAGAACGGTCCTACTAGACTACGACAATAGCAGCAACGATACCACCCGCTCTTGTTGTGGTCAAAAGGTAAGTCTTCAAGAAACAGCAGTTGTTTTCTTGCTGTGACGACATAGATGGGCACATTCGTTGCTCTTTTAAGGCCTCAAACGTTGCTACCTTGTTCTCCTGCGGGGGAGTGAAGGCCGTCGCGAGCGACCAGATCACGTACGCCTTTGCAATATTTTGGGCATACGATTAAAACGACTGTCTCTGCGGAAATTGCAACAGCACACGGGCAGTAGGGAATTCGAGGCCTCCTCAGGTTCACCCGAAGCAACATCGGCAACCACAACAGCAATCTCAAGCACAACACCCTTGGCAACAAGCAACGACGTTGACTCTCGGAAACTCTACCTCGATTCGTTTCCATATTTCTTTTCATTTTTAGTCTCACCCCCGGTGACGGCCCGCCTGGCTGGAGGTAGCGCCCCAGGCAAACATGAAGCAGATGGGCCACTTCCCACCCCACCGAGGTGAGCGCTCCAGACCTCCGTCCGTCCGAAGGAAGGTCGGTATAGGGCTTCGAAGAACTCACAGATCTTCCACAGAGCTCGTCCTCTTCATTCAAGTTGGAATGGGTTCTCGAGACGTTACCGGCAGGTCGGGCGGGATTTCCACCGGCTGTGTTGTGGCCATCGTCATCATTCTTGTCGTCTTCGCCGCCCTTGTCGTTGTTGTTACCCCCCGCCAACCACGAAAGCGTCTCGTCCATTATCATGTCGGTTCCCCCCGTCTCGACCGGTTCCTCGAAAAAGTCGGATGCCCCGCCGGAACCAGAAAACGTGTTCTTCGGAGACCGAGGTGACATGGACGCTGAGTGCTTGAGCAGCGAGTCGGCATAATCGTCGTCCGCCTAAGTTTGGGAATGGGGTCAAGGAGGATGTAGCGTGTGCAATTGTCGCGAAACAATAGTGAAACATATTTTTCAACTGTTCACCGTGATTTGCGGCCAAAGTGAAACAACAGGGAAACTTTGAAAGCACGCGAACTGGGAGAACGGCATAAACTTGATCTTTCCAACCTGAGTCAAGTGTACTAGGAGATGTATATTCTTCTGTTTGTATTCCAAACTCAGGTAACGGTATGCAACCCTTGTACACCGTATCACTGTTTCAGACCTACGCAAACACTGTAGACTGCTTACGGTAGTCTCAACTCAAACTCGCACCACGTTAACAAAAATATCAAGTACTCAGCTAAGCAGAAACTTCCCTTCCCCAGAAAGGCTCGTGTTGTGTGCTACGCTTTCAGGCTGGTCCCCTCAAGAGACCGGGCAAGGGTTCGGGGCGGGGTAATGCTTACCGCTTGTCGTCGAGGGGAAGGAAAGACGTCCTGCAGCGTCGGGCAAAACTGTCCCGCTGAACAAAGCCTGGCGTGCGGCTCTTTTAGGAGTTTTTTTAGCCTCGCAATGCGGATGCCCAGTGCTTGTGTTTGAGTTCCGGTCGCGACCACCGATACATTTGATCCAACCTGCGATGACATGCCATACGCGTTTTACAGCAGCAAAGACATGGCCATAGTCTATGGGTCAATATATGTACAAGCAGCCAACATGACAACCCCTTGTGGGACAATGGGACAACCACCCTGGTACTAACTTTTTGCGCAGCTTGAGATGCAACCAATCATTGCAGGTCAAGCGGAAACGCGAACGTTGACCGTGAAACTTGTTGGTAATCTGCTCGAGGAATCGACAACGAACCGCGGGCTCTTGGTTTTGTGCCAATTGTGGCTGCTGTATTTCAAGGGAGAAACCACTACCAGGTACGTTTAACCACGCGTGCAGGAGATCTGGCTTTCTGCGTGATCACTAAAGATAGAAGCGCGGAGACATACAAAGAGGAAGAGGAGCGCGATGGTTGACTCGAAAATTATGAGCAAGTTAAATGGCTGCAACCACCACACACACCTCGGACATCCTTCTTTCCGAGTCCTCAGGCAAAAGCTCGAAGCTCCCGTCTCCCGTCATTGCCCCCCCTTGCCCTGGTCCTGGTCTCCCCGCCCTCGGTTTCTCTGACACCCCCTGTCGCCCACTACTTGACTCTTGTGCTGGTTTAATCGGCACTTGCACTCGACCCTCGATTCCTCCTAGCCATGACCCTATTGTTCGACCGCTACTATTCTCTTTGGCGCCACTGCTGGCTCTGCGTCTTGGCCCTTGCTTTCGACCACTATCTGTCTCTTTGGCGGTAGTTGTTTCTCTGTTTCTTGCATTTGGGTCGCCCTCCCCTTCTCGTTCGGTCTGTGAGCCCCCAGCTCCGAGGCTGCCGTTTCGCAACATCGTATGCCCCATCTCGTGCATCGTCGAAATGTAGTGGTGGACGAACATCACCTAAGGGGTAGCGTCACGGGCCAACAAGAAAATAAATATGTCGATAAGCGACAGGTTGAGCAACAGAGCGGCCAAATTGCAGGCACGATGCTTTCTCACTTGTAACATGGGCCAGCAAATTGTCGAAGATATTTATCGTCGGCGATCCTTTCCCGTCCTTTTAACTGGACAAACCTGTTCGGGAAGCTCAGACCAAGTTCATACCACACGGCGCGATAACGGCCATGCTGAACCACAGGGCGATAGTGGCATACATGTCAACATCCACCTCGTCACACAGAAGACCAAACCACAGACAGACGCAGAGTTTCAGTCCTGTCGTTTTCCTACCGCGTGAATGTCCGAAGTGCAGCTCACAAACTCGATCGCTTTCTCCAGTGCCTCCATGCAGTCCTCGTAACACAGCGCCACGAGAGCGTGCGCCGCTGTCCTACACACGAACGTCACCGCTTGCTTAGGATCCACCTGGATTGCAACACGAACGGTTGTTCACAAACTCCAAAGGGAAAGCACAACTTTCAGCGCAGGTGGGTTCATCAACATTGGCCCTCGTTGCTACCGCTCGTCTTCCTTGACCAACACCAGGGTTGTGTTTTCGACGGCGATCTCTACGTTTCTTAGAGTGCAGGCGGCCCTGCCTCTCGACATAGGATGCACGAAGAAGACGCACGTCGTACTTTCATATGGCTCACCCGCGCTTGAAGGAGATGGTAGGTCATGACCGGGAGATAGAGTGGGTCCTGCCCATGGCTCATGATATAGTGCTGTGCAACAGCCTGTTGGGTAAAGGGAGCGCGAGGATTTGTATCCAGACTGCTGGGTTCGCTAGCCCTCTCTCTAGGCTTGCAAAACATTCGTAAGGTCTGGCTCGTTGCGACATCCACAAAGAGCGACGTTCCTCTTTGTGTCGTGTTCTACGTCATCCATTTCCTCCATCTTCACAAGAGGCCTCCCCCTCCATTTGCAAAATCATGTCACCGATTCAAATATCCTGTTTCGGTTGGCGACGAGGAAAACGCTACATTTCTCAACCTTAGACCGATCAGACGTACAAGGCTGCAATTTTCCGACACACAGCGTATCTCAAAGATATTGCGACTAGATGGGTAAGACAATAGCCAAGGCCCATTCACGTTAATGCCCGTCAACGTGCTGCTTTGTCAGACATTAACCCTAACCAGAACCCGAACCCTAACCCTAACCCTAACCTAACCCTAAGAACTAGTCCTGGTCCTAACTCTAGTCCAGCTGTGGTTGCATGCCATCTTACCTTGTGCATTCGCTTCCGACTGGAAGCCGGGGTGAGGTTATACAGCACCATGTGCACCATCGAGTTCCGGAACTTGTAGTAGGTATGCCGGGAATACACCACGAACCTCGCCGTGACAAGAGCCTGGCATGTCGTGAGAAAGAAAATTGGGGTCCGGGATGCGTTTTGTGAAACAGCTGACGAAACGGTTTGAGGCAGGCCTGAATAAAGTTACGAGATGGAGGACGTGAAGCACTCTTAGCGCTCTCGGAGTGTAAGCGGGTTTTCAGGGTTAGGAAAAATAGGCGAAGAAGCTTGTTGGACTGAGATGTGAAATAGTCGAGACCGAGCTTTAGGGACAGCGCAGGGTAATTTTTGGTTTGGTCCGATGTTGCCAGAATCTACTTGGACCGAGATCCGCGTGCCGTGCTTACTTGAGGTATGTACGACGACGAGCGTCTCGGCCCCCATCAATCGCTGGGGAACCGCTCCAAAAATATGCCCGGATACCCAACGCAAGTGTCGAAAATAAGGCTCAACAAGAGAGAACTTTCCAATGTGGTTTCAAATCTGCAATAAGTTAGAGCGCCAAGTGACCTGTCTGCGCAAGGCGTACGCAACGTAACACTTGAGGATCGCTCCCTTGCCTGAATGATAAGGTCCAGCTGGGGCCGGATATTTCTCGGGAGGACCGCATGCAGTAGGTCCATCGAGAACTCCAAGCCAGCGACAGACGCGTATCGCACGACCGACTGCCGCGAGAAGAAACATAGGTGACAAGATATGACTATTCGTCAGCACCTTGCGAAGGGTGGCAAGCGGGATCGGTCTGGTTGATTTTTGTCTGTCGAACATCCAATGAAATGTTTGGGGTAGGCTATGCATTACCTCTGCTGCACGTGGCCAATAAACTATGTAATTTTATCTCACAAGTGAAGCACAAACGCCGATATACATGATGGTGCTGAGATACGCACCTGTTCTTCCACCAGAAGTCGCTCAAAACGGCAGACTACGAGGATGCCCATCCGTCCCATCATGGCCTCCTCGGGAGAGCTGACGGCAGAGCCGTTGACAGTTCCGCTGTCCTCGCCGCCACCCCCGGATTCCTGTACCGCTATTCGGCTCATAAAAATCCCCACGCTGTTTTCTTTGATGAACCGCACCACCTCAACGCACCTTCGCAATAAGCAATAGATTGATACCGGTTTCAATGACTATATTCTGTACGCTATTTGCTTGGTGTTTGGGCCATAGGTTGTTGATCCAGTTTCTGGGCCCGTGGTCACAGTCTCAGCTTATTTTCGTGGTTAATCGAGGCTACCAGACAGTAACGAAAGTTTCCCTGTGCTTCCCTGTTGATATGGAGAGGGCGGACAGGTGCGGCGACTGCTGAGGTGCAACTTAAACGGGTTTATTTTCTTCCAATACCGAATTTTTTCATGCATTGCTAGAATCCTCGAGGCAACCCCCATCGGAGGTCAATCAGCCGTAGGAGAGAACAGGGAGTACTACTATTATAGGATGTTCCCCTTCTCGATTTGAATGTCTCAAAGTCAATGGCTGCGATCTGAGCCGCCCCGCTCCTCGACTGCTCCTCGAAGCTGATACTAACGCCGCTTCTCCGCGAGACATGCCGTCAAGTCAGCCAAACCGGTCGTTATTGTAATCATCGCCGTCATTTCGTGGAGTAGTCCCTTCTCAAACACTCAGTTGTCCTTCTCAGGTGTTCTCAGGTGTAGGATACTATTCGCCAATACCACACCGAGCAGTGTGCTGTGAACGCTATACCTGCATGTAGTTGCCGCTCTACTGGCGCCGAAAGTCGACAACACACGCAAACACACGTTGTTGTCTCCGACCGTAACTGCGCAAGCGTCCATGCCACGAGGAACAGCTCTGAAAGCCATCACGCGCAGTCCCATCCCTAACCCAAACGCGTCTGGCGAGGTCAACTCACCAGTAGGGGTTCCCACCGGATAGGCTGTACACTGTGTCGACTAACGGTTCTGTGATACCCGCCCTATCTTGGGGCGCAAGGGTATGTTGAAGCAGTTGGCGTAACTGCGGAGCCACGCAACAATAATCAAGTCGAGCGACGGGGGTTCCTGGATGTTTTCGTGTTTTCCTGGATGAGCTCCTCTCATAATTGTGGAACGGACAAACGATTTTATTTGCAAGAAGCTGAAAGAGGGACAAGAGTGTTACCGACTGCCACCTCCTCAACCGCAAGCACCGCCCCATGCATCTGACGTGGTAGAATTCACTTGTGGACGCTTTTCAACGGCTGCAGTCGTGCTGTTTGATTTTTCCCTCTAGAAGAGGCAAAGAGTGGACATTCACCCGGGGAAGATAAAAGAAACAACAACGCACTTCGCCTGCCTCCACTACGTGTGGCGAACACATGAGTAACGACAGCGAAACGATCATTCTACTAAGGAGCCTGGGGGACATGCTCATTCTCGCTCACCTCTTCCTTGGAAAAGGGGCTAAGAGAGAATTTCGTCGTGATCGGCAGCTGGGTGGCCCGAATGTACTGCTGCATGTGCAAGTGAGTCTCGCCTGCACGTGAAACAGAAGTCATGAACGGAGAAATTAGCTCACAAACAAACAAGAGGCGAAAGGATTTGGCTGCCGATTTGAAAAGTCACTGCTATCATACCAACAACACGACTACTTATCCCACAATAAAAAAAGGCGTGAATTTGACTGTCCTGGTGATTGCCAGAAAACTACACAGTCCCTCTCACCATGATCACCGTGCCACACGAAGTTCGGCCCCTCTGATGCCCGCTCCGCTTTTGCGGTCGGGCTTGTTATCTGACTCTTCTTTTTCGCGTGAAACAGATTTTTCTTCTTCTGGATGTCTTCCTCCACCGGTGTGGCCGTCAGGACCAGCAGCAGCCGCAGAGGGCAGTACAGTAGCTGCGGGTCATAGCAGCGCGCAGTGTTAGAGGAGGCACCTTATCACTGACTAGTCACAGGTGGGAGACAAACAGAAAATCGTTACCCGAGAACCCAAGGTGCTAGTATATGCAAAGCATCCCGCGAAGTCAAAACGTGCTGTCGTAACGTGTTCAGATGTAACTTACGGAGTCCTGCGAAATTGTCGTGCACCTGAATGAGAAGCTTCCAGCTCATCTTATCCATGAGGTGCACGTTGTCCAAAATAAACACGGCGGGCAAGTTCCCTAGCGCGTGTGTAGCCAGCTCCGAGATAACCTTGCATGGGACGCCCGGACAAGGCAAGCATCCATGTAAGGCAAAACAACAGGAAACAAGGACGGTGAAGGCTAGCTAATGAAGTAAATGGGGTATTCGAAGGGCGGTGTTTAATGAAAGAAGTGCTCGGCAATAGCGGATCGACAACATTGTAAAGACTAGGGTATTGAACATTCCGGAAGACACGTTTCGTTGAGTTAATGAGTATCGCGCCGTTCTGCAAATCCGGAGCTGCTGGCCATGAGTTTGTTATGCCTACCCCCGCAGAAAGGAAAGAAATTGAATGGAGACACACAACTCAAGCAGCAGCGATGTACTGTAGGTGACACCCTAGAGCGAGAAACCTCTTTGGGACGAGCTCGCCGCAATACCTGAAAAATTGAAATGTGGAGAACTGCTGACTGCGGTGTGGGTTTCAACCCATGCCTTTTTCACAGCTGTTCGCGACCGCAATAACTAGCGGCTTCACGAGATTCGCCGAAATCAGCGATGGTGACTGAGGCCCATGTTTATGGTTTCCAAATCTTTATCTTCCTTTCTTTGGAAAAATGTTGACTTTTTCGACCTTTTGGGCAGTCTGCCTCCCGAACGAATGCGAATCAGCTGTTCGACCTTTGAAAATAGTCACAGCTTTGGCTGAGATGTCTACAGATCGCCTATTTGTTTCGCCAGGGCCCACGTTTGATTTTTTCAAGATGCACAATTTTCACGCAAGATTTTTCCAACACCAGCTTTTGGACAGATCTTGGCCCAAGATTTGCTCCGAGGTGGTCTTCAGGCCGAATCTTGCACATCTTGAACTGCTGGAAAAAAATCAAACGTGGACCCTCGCAAAACAAATAGGCGGCCTGTATACATCTCAGGCAAAGCTGTGACTATTCTCAAAGGTCGAACAGCTGATTCGCATTCATTCGGAAGGCAGACTGCCCAAAAGGTCGAAAAAGTCAGCATTTGTCCAAAGAAATGAAGATAAAGATTTGGAAACCATAAACATGGGTCTGAAAGATGAAAAAACAATGTTGAGTCGGCCATCACTCTGGCGGAAGACGGGGAGGAACCACAACTACCATGTGCCCGACACGATGATCGCATGGTAAGGAATCAAGGAAGAGCAACTCGAGTAGCCTCAAAACATGACCGATCAAGTACAAGTAACGTTTGTAAGGGCAACAAATCAACCACCGGGTCAGTTGTAGTAAAGCAATCACCGAGTGCACGACGTGAAGTGGCAGTCGTCCCCCAACGCTTGGCCTCCGCACGGCCTGGAGGATCTCGCCCTCGGTCTCTCCGCCCAAGTCCACACCAAGTACCGCCTGGAGGGAAAACACATGTAATGTTTGCGGCTAAAACTGAACGGTACGTTGGTAGACATGCACGCATGTCCTAGCTGCGACGAGTATTTGTAAAAATGGAAGGGGGTTAACGAAGTGTGAGCATGGTCGAACAAAAAACGGCGGGCATGGGGAACAAAGTAACGTACGTGTACCGAGAAGCATACATTAGATTGTGTTTCGTTCCTTGTGCGGAAATCGATCGTGTGAGAAGGAAGTGCCCAAGGGGGCCACGCTCAGCTGGAGTCCTTGAGAACACAAGATTTGAGCCTTTTCCCGCGACACGTGCCCTAGTATGCCCACACTATCTCTTCAACTGAAAGAATGTGTCAGGTATGGGGCATTTCTTGTCGCGTATGGCACCCCTGCTTGGTCCGAGAAGGCTCAATCGAATGATCACAACCCAAAACAAGGACGAACGGTGCTGAGGAGCTCCTCAAGTCGCTCAGAAACGTAGTGCGGCATAGGACATCTGGAGGCATTCCAGAGTTGTCACGCCGAACCCACCTTTAAGGCTCTGATTGCCACATCTGTCGTAGGTTGCTCGGCGCTTCCATACACTTCCCGAACGATCTGCGTGGGTGTGATCCGCGCCGGCAAAATGGGGAATGAGAATATCTAGCTTTCTTAGCGTGGAGATCGACACACACGTCACCTTCAGCACACGTCGGAGCGACACGGTGAACCGAGTACGTCATGCTCTACCTTTGACCAGGGCGTTGCATCGATGACAGGCCATGGTGTACCCTCATGGCGGGATGATCATGCTCCTTTACCTTCAACAGAGCCTGCTTAATTGCAAGCGCATCATCCCCAAGGTGATCAAGCCCGAAAATTGTCCGCAGCATCCCCTTAGCTCCAGCGTAGGGTGTCCCTGACTGCATTTGGACCATCGCATACATATGCACCTGCAAGACCGACAAACAAGCATATGGTGCCTTTGCCTTTGGTATTTTCTTCTCGCGAAGGCTATTCTAACCCTATACTTGATTGGAGTAGCCCGTATGCTAACGCACAGACACATCTCGAAACAGCGACAACTATTGGGACTCGCGCTGCAACCGCACTCAGGACCAGGCTAACCCTTACCCTCAACGTATCCTCAAGCTCGTAACCGTACTGTTCCAGACAGTCAGGACAGACAAATGCCCAGGGGAAGAACTTCGAGGGCGACACATTGTGGGAAACCAAACACTACCACCGCATGACATCTTGGCGCACCTTCCTCCTGAAGAATTGCGAGGCGGACTTCTTCACTCGATCCGCAACCATCGACTGTCGGTAGGTCACATCAGTTGTCCCAGATGTCGTTTTCGGCGGGGCATCCGCGCAAGCAGGTTGTTCGGGGTTCGGGCAAGGAATATTGTAATGTGGACATGCTTGTGAGTAGCTTCTGCAACATCAATTCCGTTGTTTACCGAAAATGCCACAGACTCAAAAGCTGCGCATTGGTACGAGGATTAGGCTGCGCGTGAGTACGTCTTGTATGACGATGTACCCCGTTTGTCCATTGAAGGATGCCGAGGCGCGCACAAACGGTTTCACAACACTTTGGAACGATTGGCGCAAAACTCAAAGTAATTAGCTGAAACGTCAACACAATATCGCGAAGAAACAAAATTCTCCTGGGGATTGTCAGCAGGAACCGGTTGCCTCAGTTTGTTTCAATCTCGTATGGTTGGTTTTCCCAAAGGATAAGGACACCAAGAACAAAATTGGGAAAAACGCTCTCCACAGCGAGTTGCACCTTGGGACGGTGGCGTTTGGGGGTGTCTTTGGACTTCGGAGCGACCACCCCTACCTCCAGAACGCGCACCTTTGTCGCTGCAGGAATATGGCGAAAACATCGTGGTCTGTCGTAGGTACCATCGATCGGTAGTGCTTGATGTTCAACATCATCATCGATGAACAAGACAATCCTTCGTGTTCTCAGCAACGGTACGGGACTTGCCTTTCCTGTCCCGTGTGCCCCTTCGATAACCACTACCGTCGGCTCCGGGTTTGTGATGTTGTCCCCCTTGTCAATGAGGTCCAAGAATGCGTTGACCTGGATTCACAGTCACACTCCACGTCAGTTTCGCTGCGATCAGTCCCAGCAAGGTGGCGCTCCGCTGCTCAGGACCGACATGATGCGATGTACATGATGCGGAAGTGGACGCTACGACGGCGGGTGGTTGTCGCGGATCGTCTACATACCGTAAACTACGGAGTTTTCCGCCCGGGGAGGGGATCGTTTTTTTTCTGAAACCAACCCCCCCGTGGGGGAATTGACGTGCCGCGGGGGTTAGTTTTTTTTCCAACGCTACCCCGGGGGGTTGTGCAAAATAATGATGGTCCACACACCACACACAGAGAGAGTGGCGAAACTGAGATGGATAAGGTGTACGAGCAAGCGTTCAACAAGCAGCAGAAGGAGAAATGTAAGAACAACGAAGGCGAAGAGAAAAAAGACAGCAAGAGGACAGCAGCTGGGGGTGTTTGTGTCGTCCCGCGAGTGACAAACGGTACACCTAAATCTCGCTCGAAGCGCAACTCTGCAAATATATGATTTTGTTTTTTGGTAGAAAATGATCTACCCCGGGGCTAAATCAACGAAACCATGCTTCCAGGCCGAAAAGGTAATGGAGGGGGGGGAAATCTGTACTAGGGGGGGGGAAACTCCGTAGTTTACGGTACGTTCTTGACACATTGCTTGCGATTTTGTGACATCAAACAACGGGACGTGGCAAGTTGTCCTCGGGGGTCTCGCCCAGAACAGACGAGGAGTTCGTTGGTGGTTTGGCATTCCTTCGCAAGACAGAAAGTGGAAGCCGTGTTTACCTACTTATGTGGTTCACCACGAGGTATCATAGAATGAGACTGGGGCGTGCTGCAAGCCTTCAGAATCATTGGAAGGTTTGAAAAAAGTGTTATTGACGAATGGACGAATTTCAGAAGCGCAGTGTTTCTCTCTCGCATGCGTGTCTTAGAGGATTTTGACAGTAGAATGATTTTGTCGACGTCGAGAGATACGCAACGATCGGCAATCTCCAAGAATGATCGTGGTGAAGTGCCAGGTGAATCAAACAAGCAGACACGCGTTCTTACCGAGTTCTGCAGGTTTATTCTTCCAATCATCCTCAGCTGCTTGTGCGTCTCCCACATGTCAGAACCTTGCTGCGCCAGGCACACAAAGGGCGCGATGGGGTGCTCCTTCCCCTTGAGCATCATCGGGTCCAAACGCTTGAACAGGGCAACCATGGTCTCGTTACAGCACACCTGGACATCAAGACCGTGTTGGACGAGAAAGCGGCAGTTTCATGGTCCATCAAATACGCCCACACGATGAGGAAAAAAGTATGAGGACATCAACAATATATCACGAACAGGATCGCCCCCACACCGCCAAAAGCCACCTACTACGTTACACCGAACATGCCTATCAAAAAGACAGAGGCATGCGATATTGAAAGGGATAGGATTGATATGGACCAAGAACAAGCGGCGGTTGGCAGCAATGTGGCACGTACTTCTCGCGGAGATCTATTAGTCTATACGCCATGTTTGCAGCTGGTTGCACCTCGCACGCCACTTTGGGTGTCTCACCAAGTCGTGGGTGACCTCGTCACACACGATGCGGCCCTTTGCTTTGCCCATCAACCTGGCCGCCAAGTTGATAACATCTCCCACCATAGCATACTCTGATCGGATCTTTCCCCCCATACGGCCGCACAAAGCCTTGGGGAAAAACACACAAACAGGACGAAATAGCGAGGACGAAGTAAGGGAAGTGAACAAAAGTGTGTCGCTAGGTTGTTGGATTAGGTGCTCTTGCATGGCTTGTCCTTTCCAAGACCACACTGCGCTCGCTTGCATATTTTACTCCTTTTTGAGGAGGAAAGCGCAGGACGGCAACGTAAGTCTGGTTGGTTGAGGCGCGAACTGTTGTACGGAACTTGAGCCGTGTCTTGGCGGCAACTAAACGTCGGCACAACGTTCTCCCGTATTTTTTCGACGCACGTCGTGTTTGCTATTCCCATACCCTTAAAAATCTCACTCCCTAATGCGTCAACGCCATAAAACCGTAAACACAGACGCCATCTACAAGCTTGGCCAGCCAAGAAGCCAACAAAATGGTTAGAAGCGATTTCCGAGCCGGTTTTTACGAACTAGAACCTGAAATTTTGATACGTGATTGGAAATGGTCTTACAAATGCCCCCGAAAAAGGTGCGTTTTTTTTTTTTTTTGTGAGGTATCCCTATATTCAATAACTGAGAATCCCAATATAGGGGGTTTTTGTGGCTTAAAAAAAACAAAAGAAAACGCACCTCTTTCGGGGGCAGGTGTAAGACCGTTTCCAATCACATATCAAAATTTCAGGTTCTAGTTCGTAAAAACCGGCTCGGAAATCGCGATATCCTCACTTTCCATCAGTATCTTGAGTGTTGTATAGGATATTTTACGAGACCATAACTTTTGATGGAAGATGACCTGAGCCTTGTAACTACCATCATTGTTCTCGCAATGCTCCCAGGTAAGTGCACACCAATTTTCGGCTTAATCTGAAAACCTTTTTTATACTGATTTCAGTACCGGAACCATCACCCACTACACCGCCAATTGAGCATTCAATACCCAAATCAACTCAGATTCGAAAAATTCTGGCACCGGTGCATCCTCTATTGTCTTCGAAGAGTAGCCACAAAATGTCAAGCCTAAACTCGTGGAATTGGCAGCGTGAGACGCGAAACAACGAAAGTGAGCTTCTTGGCTGGCCCAGCTTGTAAAGTTTCTCGGCGCCGGCCGTACCCCATTCCTAGCCCTCAACAAGTTGTGGCAGCTTCTACCGAACTTACGTGGCCCGTCGTTATCCCCATGCTTGTCTTCATGTCCCTGACTTGGAGACTTGCGTGTATCTCCACCGCGGCGGCAAGACATCGGTTGCCGTTGTCGGGATAGCTCCGACCGGGCACTCCCCAGCATGCGATCAGCACACACCCCTTTCGCCCCCCCAACACATGCACCAAGAAGAAAAGCAAATACTTCGTTCATCGAGGAATCAACGAGTTGAACAAGATAATGTCCATGACAAGCTTGACGCCTGTTGTTAAGGCGTGGTCCAATCTTTCAACAAGTCATGAAGGGATGTCATGACGTGGCGTGGGCAAGCAAACGGTGGGGGATGCCTGACGATAGCCGAGCGGGTGAAGAAAAAACCCTACTTATAATAGCACAAGCAGTGATCGCAGTGCCACTCGCGTCCTTCTACAACTGGATCCCCGGCCTTCCGCCGTAGGAACACGACACCGTGGGCGCTTCGAAAAAGTGAGTTCCAATCTAGCTTGAATGGAAGGGATGTTACAATCAGATAGCGCGACACAAGAGCACCCGCGGCAACTGTGATCCGTTGCTGGAACACTGGTCCTGACGGTCATGACAAATACTACAGAACCGTGAATGGGGAAGAGAGACTCCGTCGGGAGAAACCACTCCCTTGCAGGACCAAACCTGGGTTCGTTGGGAGAATCCACTCCCTTACATGACCAAACCTGGGTTGTAGTTGTGTTCAGCGGGACGCCGTCTAAAGTATATGATGCCGTCAGAAAAACTGAATGAAAAACTACCCTGCGTTCCATACACACCGCCTTACTCGAGACACCGCTCTCCTCTTTTCCTTCTCGCTCCCTTCAGCCATCTGCCGCACGGCGATTCCGCAGGGTGACCTGTCTACTAACATATTACCCCGTAGTCCGCCATCGTCCACTTCGTGCATGTCCGTCTCACCTTGTCATCAACGAGGAACTGCCTCAAGAACCCTTCGTGCTCTGCTAGAATCTTCTGGATGGTCGTCAGGTGGATCTATTGGCATCACATTCATGCAGGTTGATGCCGAGGCACGAGTAGAGAGAAAGAGCGATCAAGGGATGATCAGGTCAGAGTGTGTAGACTACTACTGTAGATAATTCCGGGGTTTCCACGATATGTTTCGCAATTCGTGGGGAAAACGATCGCCCATGGGATACGTCGTGTGCAACCCCCGCGCTTAAGCAATACTGGTACTCCATTTTTTCGGGCGGGACTTCTCTCGAGACACCGCGTCCAGGCTGTGCTACTCGGCATAGACATGGCCAGGAGTGCCCTCCCCCGAAGCCTAGGCTCGTTCAGTAAATCGACAACAAGTAACCAGTAGCCGCATTCCCATAACTTTGTCGCATGCCCATTCGTCTCCTTGAAAATATATACTTCGTGCTGGCAAGCGTTTTGGTCAGTCTCTTTCCTCGAGAAGGCGAGCGTTATCGAGATACTCTACCTGAATCTACCGTGCAATCGGCAAAGGATTTCAGGGGACTGCATGAATGTGATTATACCGTTGTAAACATTAGTTGCAAGTGCCACCGGTACATGTAGAGAATTGTGGGCTTCTCATTACTCCGATACGCTTTCTGTGGTACCACGCGCTGTTTTTTAGTCAAAACCCCCATCGACTTGACTCTATTTGAGGGCAAAGCGAAACCCACCTGCAGTGACAAAAGATTCTTGTGCTTCTCCGGGGAGTAGCTGTCGAGCTTCACGAAGAGAGTCGTGACCGTTCGCATCTCCGCCATGTACATGAAGATACCAGCCTGTGAATGCACCGAGAATCGTGAGGGTCAATGTCAGAGTTCGCGTTCGACCGGAATGCCCTCAAGATAACATACTCGCGTCGGGGAAAGGGTATGGGTTGAGGGAAATATCAGGGTTGGATATTTGCCATTCGATAGTCATTCAGCGGCAAGTTAGGTAAGGCCTAAGTCATGGTTAGGGTCGGCAGCAGGGTAGGCTCATGTTTTGATGCCGTCAGCGACTTCATGCATAGAAGCGCATGTCCAGCAGCAAGGGTACGCCTGTCGTAACTGTGAAAAGGGGGGTGAGAAATCCTGCAGCGGTGTATGGCAATAATCCTGTTCTCACATTCCAAACCATTCGCGGCTCTACTTAGTTCTCCGTTCCCTGATCTTCCTTTGTATCGCAGAGCACAACTAACTCGTCAAAATCTCCAAAGCGGGAAATGGAGTCCGCTACACCCGAACAGCAGTGCTACCTTTACCCAGGCGTTACTCAGGAGGCTTTCGAGGTACCTAGACAGCACGTCAGCGACAAAAAGGCTTGAACCACACGCACCCTAAAATCTTGAAGCCCATTCCACCCCATGTGCCCAGACATGTGTCGCAGCTACCGAAGTCTGTCCTTGTTACCAGTCAGTCGAATTCAGCATGCAGCAGTGGACGATGTGACCCCGTTCCCAACGACAGGGACAAGAAAAATCATGTCGTAGACTTGTCGTATTGTAACGTTCGTGGATCTTCATCAACAACAGTGTCGGACATGTATTCCGTATTGGGTAATTGCAGCTCAGTGGCGTCTGGAGGGGGAACCGAATCGTATGAATTGGCAGGCTGGGCGGCTCTCACCAACTCTACCATCAAAACAAGATACCAGGTACTTGAAAGCGTACTTTTTCTCACCGCCAACAAGTCGGTAACGGGGCCTGGCACGAAGCCTTGGAGCACGGGCAACACCGCAGACGAAACCTCGACTCTCATTTTTCCCGCCGCCCCTAGCGCGTGAACTGAGTCATCTCCAAGTATCTTGCTCCCCGCCTTCCTCTCCCTCGCCTTGGCGTTGGAGCTGACCCATGCTGCGTTCGCATCCACAGCCCCCCCGGCCCCTCGCGCTCCCTCCACGTTCTTGCCACCCGCGCTTGCACATTCGCCTACGCTTGTAGCACTCGCGGCCACAGACCCAACCGAACTTGTTGGAGACTGCGGTTGGGGCGATGAGCCTTCAGGTGTTGCCCGTTTTGCCTCCCCTTGTCCTGTCCCTGCCTCTAACCGAGCCGCCGCCGCGGCCGCCGCGGCCGCTGTAGCTGCATCTGCTGCCTCAGGAAACAAGCCTTCCGTGGGCTCTAACTCCACCGGCAGTCCCTTGTTGGCGATCATGTTGGCCATGCGAACGCTTCCCCGCTTTTCCCTCCGCGGTGGCTCCAGGGTGTGGAGAAGGACGTTGCGGGACGGGAGTGGAGTCCCCCGGCAGCAGTCTCCGATGATGGACATGCACTCCACGCTTACGACCACCTTAATTTGTATTATTCGTTTATTAAGGGATCATATTCAATAATCAGTAGTTCCCGTATTGACAGAGAGGAGTGGAAGTATACATATAGCAGGGTACAACATTCAGTCAGCCATTCGGATACTCAACCGACAACCTACTCAAGCGGTGCTTGACACCACAATATACAGGGAAATGGAACTCCCCCACCACCACACTGCTGCTAAGCGGGTCCCACCGTCCACACGAGATAAAGTGGCGTAAGCTCGGAGCGTATACAAATTTTGGTGCGCACGTAGGATCCACGATTTCCAAAAAGTTCGTTCGGCTAGTTGGACAAGACGAAACGGCCACCAACAGGGAACGTTTTGGTGACAGTACACCCTGTGCACACAGTGCCGAGAAGTGTTGGCCTTTGACCCGAGGGGAACGACTGAGGCTGCGAACTCCTAAGAAATGGCACGCTGGACCTGGAAGTCGACCCACGGTTACGAGTTCCTCGTCATTCGTTACCTCCTGCTTCTTGGCTTCGTCTAGAGCTTCTGCCACCAGGCCAATGGGAACCCCGCTCATTAGGCACTCCCAGTAGTTGTCGATGCCTCCCAGAATCCCGAAGCACAGCTCCCCGCACGATATCCCAACATGTAGGGTAAGCCCGTCGGCTGCAACCTTCGGTCGAGGAGTTCCGTTGTTGGGATGTAAGGCGTGTTGTCAATGGCATCACAACCAACACAAACAGGTCACCTTCTCACGAGCACCTCCATACCGGTTGTCCGATGGATTAATGGCCATGGCCTTCGGCTATACCTCTCATTCGTTGCATGAATATGTTCCTTAGAGCAGTATTTGCAGCACTAGCATTGTTGCATGAACATGCTCGTTTTTCCGTCTGTGTGGACCGGTCTTTTCCCGTCAAAAATTCGGCGACGTGGTGGTGATGGACCCGTTTTGCGTCGTTTCGACCTCCCAAAAATCAACCAAAAACCCACCTCCCGAAGCTGCATGCTGCACAAGGCCGCGCACAACACTGCTCCCCTCAGGTCGTGTTCGTCCGGCATAAACACGCAGTACAGCGCGTCCCCCGCGATCTTGATGATGTCACCGCCGAAGGAATAGACAATATTCACCAAGTTCGAATAGTAGCTGTTGATTATCTGTAATAGCACAACGGTGGGCGAGAGAGATGGGGGTGTAAAATGGTCGGAGGAGACGATGGTAGCAGTCAATAACCGTTTGCTCTCCTGTGATGTAAGGCATCTGTTGCAAACGTACCATGGTGAAGGTATGGACCCTCCAAGCAATGAATCGAACGATTTCTAACGGGAGACGAATTTCTCCGGAACAGCACGACGGAACGACTCCAGCCAATAGCTCACATTTATCGTATCTTCACATAGTCCTGATAGGCCGCAACGTTTTATTCTATTCTGGCAAGGGCTCAAAAACAAAAACCTCCAACGGGCCAAGTGAAAAACGACATTTGTTCACTTCGTATGCTAGAGCAATCGTCAACTGCGACTCAGGTGTCAAGTCTCCCCTGTTTGGCCGCGCTCCGAAGAACGCGAAAAAAACAACCAAGTCCGGATTGCATGTAGGTCCAACTCGTCTGCATTCCTGTAGTTTTTGAAAAAATCCTATTGCTAACGATTGCACTCGCGGTGCCGTGTCGAATCCGCTTCTACTGCCTTTTGTCCTTCACCCATCGTCAACAAAAGAATGCGAGTTCCCGTGAGAACATACCTGAGGGACTCATTCCAAAAGTTGGAAACTATCGTTGTTGCCCAAGCACAAGCTGCTCGGCATAGCCCTTTATCCATCATACATTGAACACCACCAGGAGGGGCGCGTGGTGTCGACAAGTTTGTGCCTCCAAAGGGGACAATATGCGGTCCTGTGGCTCTGAAAGGGGCCGTGTCTACGTCGTGTCCTTGCCTGCACCAGGGTGTCCAATCCCGCCGTGCCCTTTTTGCAGTGCTTCTCCGAAAGAGCGGTGAAGCCGGAAATGTCCGCGCACATGCACGCCGCCTTGACAAAGAACGCCTGAGACTCGAGTGGTTTGGAGGCGTTTTCCAAGTACTAGGAAAACAAATAGCAACGCGATACGCAGGACCAAGGGGTGACAGATTTGCGGGGCGTACCTAAGGATTCAACACCTTCGACGCACGTACGACTCGAGAAAAAACGAATGGTTTCTGAAGCGGTACTTGCGGCAGTTGGGGGGGGGGAGACGTACAGCGTAGACAGGAGTATCGAACGTCAACCGCACTGACAGATACCTGGCAGTGGGACGAAGGTTTGGGGATCGAGACGAGCGTACGAGAAGCGGGGCACAGGCGACACAACAATCATGGACCGAGAAACGGAGATAGTCTAATGAGTGCCAGAGGGTTCCTTTCTACAGGGACCGGGGCGATCCTCGACCTTCAACCACTTGAATGCTGTCGACCTACATCTTGTTCCTTTCTGTGCTGTAAACCACAGATATCTCAGCGGCGTAGGTGGGCGTGTCTATATACACCAGATCATTTTCGATGTTAGCACGGCCTACGACCATACCCCAGATCGTTTGCTGAGTGCTTCGCGCATGCGACGCGACTTGTGGCACGCAACACGCGACTTTAGCACCTCACACCCCGTCCCCCAGACCCATGATTTCGTCGTTGTTCGAACGCAACCATCGCCGAACTCACGTTGATGAGGATATCTGGTACGAATACCCTGAGCAGATCGACGTGCATCGCGGCGGTGTTCCGTCGGTAGTCGCGCAGGGTTGCAGCGGTTGCGACCGCCACCGCAGCGCCTCTCAGCGAGATTCCACGGGTCCTCAATTGGCCGTCCTTGCTGTCTTTTGCCGCGTTTACCGACCGCCGCCCGTTGGGTGAAGGCTGATTGGCTGAAGGATCCGCACCCAGGTCACCTCGGAGGTTCAGCGGTGGCAGTGCCCCAGCGTGATTGGCGGGATGTCTGACCGGTTCGCTCGATCCTACAACCGAACCGTCATTGTCCGATGCTGTTGAACGCTTCCTCGGTGAACCTGAGCTCATCCGTGGCGACATGGTCCAAAATTCTCTATGCCCTGCGGGAACAGCGGACTTCGAGTTCTGTTCATGAACATGGCGCATGGCGGGGGCAGAAATGCCCCCGTTCAGCAATGCGATATTTGGCGTGCCCCCCCCGCCTTGCCCATTGCCTTCAGGCTCGACCGGTGGATCTTCAGCTTCAGGGTTAGTGTCCTCATGTTTTGAGGTAGCCTCCTCCATGTGGAGAAGGCCAGGGAGTGCACGTGAGCCTTGCCTTGATTACAACCCTCAAAGTGGTCGTCCCAACTCATTCGCGCGATCACATGGGAGTCTTCATCTGTGTCAAGATGTTTCACCTTCGCAGCATGGCACGGACAGAGGGTACAAAACAAAAAACACCCAGGGCGTGGTAGATATGGCGCCTTCACGTCAGGAAACATTCTTCCGGCCCGACACGAGATACTTTTTTCCTTCATAGGCTGAAAGGGCTTACACAACCCGATGGCGCACACGACACTATACATGCAGGTGTAGGGCTCCTCAGTCCGGCGGTCCGACACGCGTGCCACTCAATGTGCTACTCAACATGCGGAGTCAGCTTGCACAACTTTGAGGCTCAATGTGATTACCTCCAAGACCAACGCCACAAGACCAAGGCCAGACTTGGTGCTCAGGAAGGAAGGTCGGTTTTTGAACGCAAGTGACGTTTCGCGAGCAAACAAAAATGAACAAAGACCCAAGCGCATATGCGTGCACAGCTGCAACTCTATCTGCACGGGTCCCCGAGAAAACTCTCTAATCCCTTTGTTTCGACCAACCAGGCAACATTCAGCCCTCTATCCTTGTTCACCAGACTGTTGCTGCTAAATAGATAGACTACATGGCTCACGAGGGCGTAGAAAAACGAACAACCCGATGCCCAAATCTACAGGATTCCCCGCCGCTAACTGTCTGCCTCATGTTCACAAGAACGTGTATCGTCGTTGTGGGTGCTCCCGAGAGCTGCCTATTTCGAGCCGCCTGTTTCATGGGCCTTGGTTGCCTGTCAAGATCTGCGGTGGTGCTCTGCAATTATGTCTCTCTCCTCTCTCCGGTTGGGTAACTATTTTTCTGAAAGCAGGAGGTGGTCGAAACAGACCTTTAAGGATGGCTCTATCTCGAGGAAAAACTCGGGGCGGGAAATTAACCCATTCAAGATGTCACTGCTACATATTAAGGTCCCCCAGAATAGGGGTTTTGACGCTGGCTCTTTTCTCATACTTTAATCCAACATAAGAAAGAAAACAACCTTCCCGCAGGAGGCACCTGGTAATTAGTACTGTTATCAGTAGAGGACACCATGAAGAGGCGTCGTGCGTGCTGGCACGTTCAGGTTTGCTACTGGAGCTGAAATATCGAAGGTCGCAGCAACCTCTGAAAACAGTCCGAAATCTGCGCCGGAAGCAAGCGGCATCCAACATTTGTCACAGCCGTGCACACCGCCACGGACCGTAAACCCCTCAACGGAGGGTTGTCCGCAGTAGCTCGAAGCATGAGCTACTGCTGTAAACGCACAGTTCAGGAGGTTGGGGGTGAGCACGGCGGTGACAAATGTTGGATGCCGCTTGGTTCCGGCGCAGATTTCGGACTGTTTTCAGAGACTGCCGGAACTTTCGATATTTCTGCTCCAGTAGCAAACCTGAACGTGCCAGCACGCACGAAGCCTCTTCATGGTGTCCTCTACTGGTAACAGTACCACCAGGTACATGTCAACACAGACCTTGTTTGAACGCCTGCCGTTTTGGCTCTTTTGACTTGAAATTACAAAAGGGGGAATTTTGGTTTTGATTTCAAAGGGGGTGTGCAGAGGTAGACGCGTGAAACGTATGTTTGTAGCAACCTCTACTGTCGCCCTGTGCGGGATTCAACGATTTCTGTTTTTTGCGATGCCTTCCGACTGGTCTTGTGTGTCTGTTGTACAGTTTCTGGTGCTCTTGCGTATGTTTTCAAAATTAGTCAACATTGAACTTGCTGTTCTGGGGGCCCTTGAACATGAGGAACGCGTCAGCAGCCACTAGCATAATGAGCGGTTGTATTGCTGTAGTTGTATGCACAGCAGAACTGCTGTAGGGTACAATTTGTGTAGGACTGCTGTACAAGTACATCCTCCATGTTTACAGTATAGACTTAAATGCATCGGGCTGAAAGCAGTGACACTGTATTACCTCATTAGCACATTGCACAGTTTCGACCGATAGCTTACTACGGGTACTGTTGCAAACACCGCTACACTCCTCCGGGGCGTTCGCGGATGATTCAATGAAGGGTGGCTGGAAGTGTACAGCACTGCTGCTGCTGCATGCATACAACATCATATTTTTGTGCTCTGCGCTAAAAGCTCCTAGTCCTGCTTTGGCCAAGACATTCTCGTAGGTGAGGCTGCATTGAGCGTTGCGCCCCAGCTTACAGCAGCAGGGTAAAACAAATGAAGCCAGCAACGAAGCACACCGTTGCTCGTGTACTCACCCCTTGTGTGCCACGTCCGAGCCAGTCGCAGCAGCAGTGCACAGCTTTTTCTGCTGACCTTGGTCAACCACAGCTATTGCTACTGTATAGCAGTGGGTCGCGTCCGCGCGTTAAAAGCCACTTTCGGCTGGTGCAACCCGTCTATGGTGCGCTAGATGTGATCCTCCTTGGGGTCGCCAACTACCAAGATGAACAAAACAGCAGCTCAAGAGGTGTGCTTCCCGTCTATGCTGAGAGGAGAGAGGCCGGAGGGGGAGTATCGTCTGAAACCGCGTGCTCGAAGCGGTAAAAATTATGCCGCATTCGGAGGGTAGACGAAGACAAGGCACGTGTTTGTGTGTGGAAGGTGTAGACACCTGCTGAGCCCAGCATGGCTGTCGGTGGCGGTGCTACAGAAAGCGGCGACGGGGAAGCGGGCGGCCCCGTTGATGCCGAGAGCCAACTGCTGGAGACGGAGCTCAATGAGGCGGAGTTCACACTGCTTGGGGAAGTGCAGCAGATCGAACATCTCGCGCAAGAGAACAGCAACAAGGCAAGGTTGCCCTACCGCGAGACCATGAGCGTATGTGCAGGGTAGAAAGAAGGAAGTTTGCGCCTGCATGGCTGTTCTGCTGAGTTCGGTTTGATGCAGGCGTGGGTATCAACTTCACTGAGCGGAACAATAATACGTCAAGGAGACCTTCTTTGATGCCACTGGCACCAAGCCATTGCCTTTAAAATTAACGCCCGCAGAGAAGTACTGCCGGCCAATCCCATTCCTCAAAAGGCACTCGAGGGTATATTGCAATGCAGTTCTTGTGGAGGTGTTGTTATATAAGTGAGCACAAAAGAGCGTGACAAAGCAACGTAGCCCTTGTGATCGTTCACCAGCGGCGTAAACAGCTGGGTTGCCCACCCTCCAGAGTTGGCCTCGAACAAAACAAAAAATGCCGCAATAATACTACAGCAGTACAGCAGCTGTACTGGTGTGCGCTAAATGCTTCGAACGTTTTATGTACAGCGTAGCGTAGATGCCGTTATGATGCGCAAAATACTAGATCGGGAGGTGGAATAGTTATCGGTTAGGGTTGGCGTTTGGGCCCTCATCCCATGCGTCCGATGAACGCGTCCCATTGGCGCCCCGCCGGGCCGTCCAACGCTTGCCCACTGGCGGGGGGAGGCGACTGCTATGCCCGTCCCATGTGGGATGCACTTGGGGCGCGTGGGACGCCTGGGATGTCCCATGGGCGTCCGATGTGTCATATGTCCCCATGTGAAGTACCAAGATGGCAAGTACCCCCAAGGATCATTCCACAAATACTTCAAAAAGAAACGCTGAACAATTTCGAATTGCAACGCATGTGGAGGTCGGGATATGGAGATTCAGGAGCACAGATACACGTACACAAAGAGTAGGATCTGAGGGAATGTGTGATAATAGATTACAGTTCCCCGAGGGTCCATGACTCTTGCGATTCCCAACGGCTGCGAAGAGTTGATTAATCTTTTGGAGGATGGGAAAATGAGTCCACGAAGGTACGCCCACCCTCCGCACCACCCTATCTTGACTGAGTTCGGTCGGTCATGCTTGGCATTCCTCGCCACATCGCACCAAAGGAAATAACCAACCTCCGGTGCCAGGACATAGCCACCACACTCCCGGACTCTCCGCTCACACAGAGTAGAGGGCTCCATACGCAGGTTGAATCTAAACAAACGGAGGCAAGGAATTGTTGTCTGTTCAAAAACGCGAGTCTTGACGTGGCAGCCGTTGTTTGCCATATTCCATCCCCGTCCTTTCTTCTGCACGGATGTGACAATGCCGTTGCTACTTCAGCTTGAGGAGCTCCGTGGGCTGAAAGAAGACGTCAATACGCTGCAGGAAAAGAACGAGTACCACATCTCTATGCTGCAGGATGAACACGCGTGAGTGCCGCGACCGGCCAACTACATGTCTCTTGCCCGCAGCGTATGGAGGACCACCAACATTTTTTCTTGTGCTCACGCACCGTTGCCAACGGTCTGTTTTCTTCTCGGCATCCGAGTTCATTTTGTTCGAATTGTGAGCGGCGGTTGATTGTTGAATTCAGAGTGACGAAAGCAGAATGCTGGACAACGATGTTGAGTGCAGTAGATTAGGCCTTGAGCATCGATTGTCGGTGCTCCAATTCTGAAACCTCTTCACGACACTCCCGTTTCGGATGCAACAGGTCGGTTCAACAAGAGCTATCGCATAAAATGGCCGTTCTCCGAGAACAAGCGACACAGCTGGGCCTGAAGCACGAACGCTACAAGACAGCGGCACGCCTGAACGAAGAGATCAGTGCGGAGGTGGAAGCCTTGCTGCGAAAAATGGAACAGAGAACCAAGGTTACACTTTGTTTGCAGAGGAACGCTGCCTCTTTGTCTGCGCTGCTGCGCTCATAGCCTTGGTTATCTCTCCCTTTGTGCCACCCTGCCCCCGCTCGCAGCAGCAATATCGATATTTGTGTATGCGTGAATCCCAGACTTGCAGGCACTAGGTATCGAAACATAAATTTTACGAGGATTTTGCTGGTATGACCCAAAGTGGTGCTTCCGCAAGCTGGATGAAAATTCCTTAATCGCTCACACAGAAGACCACAAAACGAAGATGATATATCGACCAAGATTTACCTCAATGTGCTCTATGTTGGGGGGAGCCGTCAAGGAGGTACAGTCTGAGCTGTAGGAAACACTACCGACCTGAATCTGAAAACATCACCTGCCCACACTTGAGGCGTTCGCACTTTGCGCAAGGTTCACAGCATTCCTCTGCTGGGTGATCACCAGTGACCAGGGGCTACATTGGTTAAGTGAGGGAGGTATCTCAGAACGTCGAAAGTTCTTGGCGCTTTAACATCTTCGAGGCTTGATAGAACCAGTTCGATTGTTTGCTAACCGACTAACCGATGTTCCTCTTTTGGCGGAACTCTGCAGACACACGGGGAAGAAGTACACGCCATTCGGCAGGAGGTACTGCACTTGAGACAGCAACTAGAGTCAACTTTCAGGAAGACCCTCAAGGATCTAGGGGGCACCTATCGACGCAAGGTGACAAACTCTCCAAGCCCTCCTGGCGTAGATCCGAGATCTGTCACTCCAAAGGAGAATATCGCGAAGGCTCCCTGGTAGTGGTTTTGTACCTCTCTTGTGGCAGTTTCTCAATACCTCACTTATGGGAGAGAACAATCGAACTGGGGTGGCGTTGGTTCGCAACAACTCGAGAGCCTCTGCTAACTTGCTATCCGCCGGTACTTGGTATTGGTTGCCATTCTTGGGATGGGGCGGCCCAAAGTTCCGCGGCGTGGTTGAGGAACACACGACTAAGCACGTTTTTGCCTCCGACGTGAAGCGAGATGACTGTGGCGGGTAGTCACAACACCGCTCAAGCCAAAACTCCGCCCAAAATTGGGCCTCGCGTGCGAGGGAGGGCGACGTGCAGCGTCGGATGTAACCGGCTGTCGTAGCAGGCAGGTAGCGAGATTCACCCCCTGTGATGGTGTTCTTGTGATTTTGAAACAAAGCGCAATCGTAGGTCAAAAGCTGCCGATTCAGGTATCTAGTCTGGATATCGATACCGTGAAACATGGACAAATACGGCAATATTGGGTCTAAATTGGGTTTAGAAGACAACGGAAACTCCGATAACACCTGGCACTCCAAAACCAGTCTATCGCCTATCTCGGAGATGGTTTGAATTCGAGTCCTTGCGTGCAGCCCTCTGACTTCTACGTCAAGTGACGTTGCCGTTTTGGCGAACCCTCTGGACGCACGCAATTTGTGTTGGAAGCAAGTGCCAGAGGGGGCTACAGAGTACTTGAGGAGAGTGAGAATTTAGGCTTCTACATGGTACTATTCGCGGATGTTGTACTCAGGGGATCCCTGTGTCATTCATTGCACCCACCTCGCCTCCATGCTTTGGTGGCTTGTTATTCTGAGAATACTTCCAAATTCAAACATTATGGGAGCGACGTCGAACATTTTCGGGTGGAACAACCGTACCACTTCGTATTCGAGATAGGCCTTCGAAGCTCTGGCGAGTGAAGAAAAGACGGACATGCGGGCGAACAAGCTTTTGAGGGAGGAGATGGCTCTGCAAGAACTAGGTATGTACGAAGGAAGAGGGAAATATCGCGTGTTCCTAGCCCCGCCCCAAGAATTGTGAGTCATGTGTGTGCTTGTCTCGTGTTGCCACCATTTGTTTGTTACCTGCATGTCCACCTGCGGCATATTTGACCGCAAGGAATGAGCTTGCCCCGATCGCTGGTCTCTGGTATGCCTTGGTTTTTGTTTGTCCTTGTCGCACATCCGCCCAGGTACTTGTTGGTCCATCGGCAGTGGTAGCGTTGTGGGGGCCGTGCGTGTTGCCTGATCGCCCCCCCGCATTAAGATGGGTGATGGTTCATAGCCTGGCTAATGATGAAGCAATATCTTCGTCTATACTAGGGACCCGTGGAGGCAACATCTTGGACAGGGAATGCCACCGTGCCATCATGTGCATGGTAATTTGTAATTTCCTTTTTTTTCGGTTTGCAGTACGTCGCTCTTCTAGCTTGTAGCCCTCCTCTGTCGTCCAGTGTGTGAAGAGGGGCAGGCCTCCTCGACAAAACAAAACGATGATCGACGCTGCCCGGCAAGATGAGTGCAAGGTTTGATTGTTCGGGATACTTAATTTGTAGGGGACTCCACCACTAGTCCAAGCAATGCGGTCTACTTTACACGGAGGGGGCGTTCCGTCTCCCTTTGCTCTTGTTGGTCTAGTCCTTGAGTTTCTTCGTGAATGTTTGCATTTTCTTTTGCTTGTAAGTGTTCTGGGTAAGCTTAGGACCACGAAAAAGCATATACTTGGTTCATAGAGCACATAAGAAGGCTTACGGTAGAGAGATCTGAGCGACACTTAGTGTGGCGACACCAACAACACCCCGTCGTCCATCTGCAACAACGCTGAAAATCTAAGCTCATGAGTCCCATCTGAAATGATAGGTTTGTCGGCGCTGGGTGACAGACATACCGAGGAAATCAGAACGGCGGGAGAGTGTAAGGGGGAGCTACAACGGCTTAGGAATTCCAAAAACGGCCATCAGACAATCCTGGCCAGCCTTCAGAGGGAGCTTAGAGCAAACGCCAGTAGTTTCACCGACATTAAGGTAGATGCACTCCGCTGTGAAATACAGCAATTATGTCGCAGCACACGAGGAAGTTGTGTTTCCGCTTGTCCGTTTGTGTCGCTATTGGGCTATCCCCTACGCTTGGGTCATTGTACCAAAGAGTGGAGTTTCTGGTGGGTCTTACTGAGGGTTAGGGTTAAGGTTGGGTTAGGGTTTGCTGTGCCGCGCGAGAAGAAAAACAACACACACATGCTCATACTTCGAGCACGCATGCCATAGCGAAATTGAGCACGTTCATGATACGAGTGTTTCAGTTCGCTACGATCATCCACCTACACTTCCAGCTCATAGCCGTCACCGCGTGCTCCAACGCAAATTCCAGTTTCATGAACTAGTATGCTCATGTTCCACACACCTTTCACGCGGGAGTCCTCGAAAGAACGTGGCGCAGAATAACCAGCATGAACTTGCGCTGTCTCCACGCACCTTGCCCCGCACACTCATTCTGACATGAACCTGTTCCAGGAAACGAAATCGAGAATTGCTGCAGCTGAGCAGGCCTTGAAGATAGAGCTGGAGAAGCAAGGTGTACCGGTACGTCAACACCTGAGGGAATACATATTACGTCCAAACATTGGCAACGATAACAGTAATAGTCTACATGCCTATCCAACGGCAAGCGGTCACGCTAACGCGACAAAATCCAACATTTGTAAAGAGGGAACGCATGCCTGAGTTCATTCAGGGCACGTGAAAATATCTGGCAGGCGCGTCATCATCATGTATAAGCGTGCATCATAGTACAACACTATAGAACACATTCACCAAAGCGTATAAAAACGTGGAGCACGCGTTCACACCAGCACCTCCATTCTTCTACTGTAAAGTTTAAGTTTTATACGTTTTGCTCCTACAACAAGAGTCCGTGAGATGTGAAGGGTTCGGCAACAGCTGGTTTGGACACAACAGCAGCATTCGAATGATAGGCGCAAGACGGTTAGCTGCTTCTTCTGCTGACGGTACTATTGCTGCTGTGAGCAAACGCATACACCCAAGAAGGAATGTGGGGGGTCAGGGAGGAGATACCTCGGGTGTGATCCTGGTCCCCCCAGAGCAGCTCAAGGAGAGACACTACATGAAGGCAACAAGCGTGACACAGCTGTAGACTCTCCATTTGATATTTAGTATACTTTCCGAATAATGTCCACCACTCACGTCTTGGTTCGAAACGAGATGATGATGGCATTCCTCTGCAGCTTATGGGACAACGCTTCTGCAACGACTCCAATCTGAGTTTTCGGTTGTCTATGGCGTCATCCAGAGTGTCGGCCTGAGCGAGATTCGAGAGATGACATCGAAGGAGCGGGAAGAGGGTCGAAGACTTAATAGTCTCAAGCGTGAGTGGGTGCATCGATGTCCTGGGCCTAGCATCTTGGTCCCACGGTAGATGTACAAGCCGTACCTCTAAATTGGCGAACGCGCGCATTGCCTGTGACTTAATGGGATAAACGATGGGTGATGGGTCCATAGGCAAGGACGTTTGAAATGTTCTTCATGCGGGGTTTGTACTGATGAACTGTTGAGATGAACTGATGTCTACCAGCCAGTGCAACATGCTGACGGGAGCTGTCAACCACGTTTCCCTAAAACCCTGACCCTACCTTCATGTACTCAGCTAGTGCTAACGTCTCGATGTCAGCAGTACCCTTTTAAGCCACCACTCGTCTATATTTTCGGCGACCGTACAAGTTTTCGTTTTTCATGTCATGCTGGGTGAGGGTGTTCACCTACCTACTGTATAGAGACCATTGCCGAACCCTAAGGATTATGATTTGTTACTCGCGGTACCGACGTTCCGGTTCCCAAGTCCGGTGGCAGAGGCGCTCCGAGGAGGTTATGCGGGCGATTTGTCCGTCGAGGTCCGAGCCCAAGTTACCAACGGCTTCAGTGCTTTCAGTGCCCTTATCATCGGGGTCACAATCAGAAAGCACTGCCGGAAGCTTCGGCAGCACGTCCCAGGCTTGGTCAACAAGTATGGAATCGACATCGACATCGACATCGACAGCGCTGCAGGACCCCTTTCACGTACCTTTTGAACGCCATAGAACGCTGCTGGGGTCGAAGTCCGCCCCTCCTGGTTTGGAAATGTTCTTGATCCGTGACAACGCTAATATTTCAGGACTGCCGCACAGACAGGTGAGGACGTGGTTTGGCACTTCGGTCTATTCCTGCCGATTTAATTTCTTGCATCAACCAATTCCGTGTGTTCGTGCAGAATGCATGTTCCTTCCTCACATTGTGTACATATGTTGATCGTCCGCATTCCATTGCATGCCTGTTCAAGTTGTACCTGATGGGACAAACTGTAGACATCGATTGTTGACTGCTGCTGCGGGTGCTGAACAGGGGGCGGGAGCAGCCTGGCAGGCCAGAGTTAGCCGAATCACAGAGCGGTGGAATAAGATGGACTCTCGTGGATTAGATCAAAACCTCCTGCACCGGGAGGGCAAGCCAGGGTGAGTGTCGCCAGTACCGTTGACAGCACCGCGGCCTTCTTTACCGAGAGCCCTTTGTCCCCTCTCCGACTCAATTCGTGTTTGGACGACATAGTGTGAACTGTAAGTGGAGATGAAAATGCTCGACAGAATGAAGGCGTGGATTAGATAGAAGTGTCTTGCGACCTGCATGGTTCAACAGCGGTCAGAAGATGCTGGGGTTTCGAACTTGTTCACAGTGTTGGATGATAGCCTTCGATCCCCACGGTTGAAGCCCGCCACCGAACAACATCGACTACTGTAGTCTACACCCTATTTTTATTAGGTCCCCACCAAACAAAAAATCTCTCCCAACGTACAGCCAGGACCCACTCCCTGGAGGCTAGGTCCACAGGTATGTAGGTAGTAAGTACCATCCGCGGGATATGCGTCTGGAGAAAATTATGACGGCGTTCTTACTCATCACCAGTCCTGTAGTGGTATGGGTTGACTTCAGGAGGTTGTTCATTACAGTTTCAGCCACAGGTCGCCTAGGCTACCGCCTCGGGAGAGATCGTGCTTCTCGTCGAAGTGTACTGTAGTCTAATGGTGATAGTTCTGGAAGTAGACCGGTATTGCCATTTATCGCAGGCGAAGGTTGCCGCATTAGTATTGTTTTCTTGCTCCGCGAGACACTCCAGGCCTAGAGTGTGCGGTGACCGTCCCTTTAAGGATGGCGCGATCACGGTAGTATTGTGTTGCCACGATAGTAATATTTTCGCAATGTACATAGACGATGTATCCCGTGCCCATAAACCCTGTACTTCTTTCATGTGTCACATTCGACACCCACCCGCTCGCCACGCTGTCCAGAGTTTCGAAACGCGTTTGACTGTGACGTGTGGGTTCGCTGCTACCTGTCGCTGTTGATGTCACGATTTTCTCGATTTTCAAGGTCAGCGGCGGCACTTGCGCTTGCTGAGGAAATCTTGCCGGGTCGACGTCAGAGCGCGCAAATCGAAGGGACCCTATCGGCGTCCTTGTGAGAATCCCCCCCCCCGCACGCCTTCGACGTTATCTCGCAATAACTTTCAAGAGCAGCTGCGTACGACCCAGAAAGCCTCATGTCGCGCTGGTAGGGGATTTGAGATGGCACCTGTAGTAGCCAAAAGAGGCCCACAGTAGTCCACACAGAGCAGAACTGTGTATTCGACAACATTTTTGAGCTCAAACCCTAGCGAGATTGGAACGGGGGGTGGCAAGTTTGAGTCTCAATTGAGACACAACGGTTCCAGTGCGATAATGAGCGGAATCACAACCGAAAACTTAGTTGAGGCAGCACCACGGACGTGCAGAACTCCCAACCCCACCAGACGCTTCCATTGATGAAGCCTAACAGAGTACGGAGTACTTCGTGACCCATTCGGAGGGCCGAGCCGTTTCGAATATCTTGTGCTCTACCCCCCTGTCATGTACCCCTAGTTGATAGAGTTATGATATGCGAAGTGCAAACTCTGGAAACGCGCCGACTCCTTCCCGCTGAACGACCGCGTATGCATTCGAGCGTTGTGAAATTGGATTGTGGATGCCTTCACCGTATGCCGGCGAACCGGTCCTTGCAGGTCAGCGCCCAAGAGTGCTCTATCGCCATTGCAATCGCCATCACGACTAAAGATCCACGGTGGTGGCAACAGTCCAAATAGCTCTCTTGAGAAGCCCCCACACGTGGGGGGAGCAAATACTGGAAAAACACCTCCAGCGGCCGCCCTGCGAGGGAGTATGTCGATGGGACACTTGGGGTTTAGGAGCATCGTTGAAGAAGACCCATGGGAGAAGAAACGACGGATGGAAAGGACCGTCAGGCGCCGGGACGCGGGATTGCGAGCCAAAGGCTTGGCGGTAAACAGCGCTAGGTCGTCCGACCGCCGTGGAAAGAACGGGTGGAGGGCAAACGGAGAAGACAACAGCAAGCTGAGAGTAGCGCCTGGACAATGATATAGAAGATGGTGTCACGTTGAATTGGCCAATACCTTTGAGTTGTTTGGAACAAACCAAAGCTACGCAGGCTTGACGTTGCCACATCGATCCCATAAGTCAATACCGATATTTAGCTTAGAGGGGGGTATAGTCTATGGATGGTGGCGGATCTGGCGAACGCTGCCAGCGAAGAATCTATTCAAATTTCGAACCATAGTTTCTAGTGGGTGCGAACTCCGAGCACCTTCTCGGTGCCGGAACGGATTGCTTGCGTGTGCTGACATTCTTGCGCGATTCAAGATATTTTTCTGTTGCTTGGAGCAATGGATACCTTCAAACAAAATATCGCGAGAAAGCCGTTTGTCACTCCTTCCAGGTGCACACTCGCTTAATTGAAGCTTTGCTCAACATTGCCGCAGCAGGGTGCCGTCATGGACGTGAAAGGATTCCAAATCTTCCCTCTCTTCAGCTACCGAGGGAGGCATCAACCCGTATCGTGCCGTAGTCGACAACCACGTACGAGGCGCATTGAACCCATAGCTCAAGTTGAGCGCTCTGCCTACCCGACCTACCGTTTTTCACACAGGATGGTCATTTCGCATCAGTGTATGAATCTTCGCAGTAATAGCCACCTCGTTGAGGAAAGTGAGTGCCACGGAGGCACTATTATCCAGCCACGGCCTTGCCCCGGAATCCTCTCTGCAGAACATTCAACTGACGTCGAGGCTCTCGAACTTTCTTCACATGGTTTGAGCTGTCAGGCCAAGATGTTGTAACAACACGTACGGTGGAGGCAGCACACAACCCATACATGCAGCCACTGCTGGTCTTTTCACAAGTGTACCATCAGTGCTGTTCTAGCTCTATTTGTCCGCTGAAGGAAATATCAACGAGCACACGCTCTCGGTCAACTCGCTACCGAAAAAAACGGAAGCTGAACACCTCCAGCCTCGCATGGCCCGGACCCCGAAGACTTAGAATCGGTCCCTTTCTTCCGCGAGTGTTGTGCTGTGTTTGTCTTCGTACCCTACCTATTTTTCGTCTACGTTCACCCAGTCCTAATAGTTCTCGGGAGGGGGGAATCGCGATGAACGGTCGCAACCTCATCTACAGGCTTGTTCTTGGCTATGGGGCAAGTCGATCCACACCACAAGACGGCAAGGGGTCTGACCACAATGCCATCAACAACCCTCATCAGCTATCCGACAGTGCTACATCTCTCGTCGACAGAACCTTCACGAACTCCTTGCGTGGAATCCGTTTGCATCGTCTCTGTATCGGTGACATCCTCAGCGTTCCTTGTGGCAGTCACGTCGTCGCCATCCTTGGCTGCAGGCAAAGATTCTTGGGCTCCGATAGCAGCAGCAGCAGCCGCAGCAAGTCGTACCTATTCATGAAACGTGAATAGGTCAAGCGTGGTATCGACAAAGACAGGAAAGAGAATGGCATATCTACTTGATGGTTCCATGCTAGGCGAGACTCTCGCCATGAGAGGGGACATAAAAAACGGGTTTCGTACCACACGCTTCGGCATTATTACCAACACGATATAAAAAATGGCCCTTGAGCCACGGCCACACCTGTAATTCAACTCCGTGCTTCTCTTGCTGGCACAAGCAACAAAACAGAACTTAAATCCCTACGCGGAACACATTCAGAGCGCCGGAGATCCACGGGACAAGACCCACGAAACAAAGCTAAACTAGAGGCATGCCGTTACCAACTGATCACGGTCAGTAGGCCTGCAGCCGTGGGCGAATACATCAAAGTCACCCAAAAAGTAGTGCATATGCCCATGGTTATTTGTTTCCATGCCGAGTGAGTGTACGACACATGGCTGCTCATGTGGCCGACGATGCCACAACGCTTTCCCAACAAAAGCTGGTCAGATTTTGGTCTGAAGCATTGCGCTACCGCCATGTTGCGCGCCACGAGCATGATCATGTCTTGCGTGCGGGCGGAATATCAAAATCCTTCGACCACAAATGCGTACCTGCTCGGTGGCCTCTTCCCACGCCGGGGCTCGCTCTTCCCGTACGCCCTGCCATGTCTTGAGCAGGTTAACGTCCCTTCGTGCACCACGCACAGGGCCAAGACAACAGCAGCACACGCCACAACACTCTTCAGGTTAGTTATTTAGCAACAATGACAGAGTGCGCTATCGCTACGTACATTAGCAGTATGTGTGATTTTCTCACGGCTCGCCATGGGGTCTGCAGTCCTATCAACAAGGTTTTCGGTACGAGACGGTCTGCGACGCCATGGTTTGGCATGCAGGCGACACAAAGATAGCCTCCAGACGATGCCGGGAGCTATTTCTAAGCAACGAGAACATGTCGCGACAAACACACCTCACACACGCAATATTATTAATGGCCTGCAACATTTTGCTAGGTGCGGCACAACACATGGCATGATTGCAGACGCGCCACACTACACCGTACCTAATCTCTGCCGGCGAAGAGTTGTTCTTGAGCTCCTTCACGCAGGTGACAAGTCGCTCCACCTCATCGGCAGGGGCTGCGTACAAGTACAAGAAAAAAAACGCGCTCAGGGAACCCATCATGCTCGAGGCTGGTGAAGCAGCCAGTAAACAAGCACTCCTTTTGTCATGCAACACTTTCGCACCAAGCGAAATTCCAGCAAACCAGCCTCGGTCCTGTGAAGCATATTTACCATGATGAGCCATGCCTCACCCTAATCGAAGCTGATCGGTTACTCTGTACACCTGATGTGGGTTGTCCCGAAAGAAAGTAGAGACGTAATGGATACATACTTTAGACTTTCGCCACCGGGCCCCCGCAAGCACTTCTATCGTCATGCCTGCAACTTCACCGCTGTCGTTCCCAACATGGCAAACGTATCGTATGACGTCGATGCTGCTAAATCTTATTGATCACCATTTCCTTGCTAATCTTCAAGCAGCAAAGGTCATGCAACATCCAATGTCGCCTTCAATACTCCAACGCCCGCCCCATGGACTGCTGTGTCACCAGATCCACCACAAACGAAAACATCTCGCCCGCAAACCACAACGGCAGCACAGCATCACTTCCAACACGCTGCTGACACACTCACCCTGCGCCAGGTGAAAGAGCCGCTGCAAAACCGCCATTCTCCTCTCCCTGGGTACCGTCTTTCTGATGATTCCCAGCCGGTCTGCCCTCCCGAGGTGCCCAACAGCCCCCATCGCAAGCATCTCAAGCCGTTTCTCGCTGGCATTCGAAACTTCGCCTCTTTCTTCGTCGTCTTCCAACTCCTGCCCGTCCACCCCCCCGCCCCCGCTCCTCCCTTGCCGACCCCCCTCGTCATTGGCTTGCAGTCGCGCCCCTCCCTCCTGCGTGTCTCCGTTGCCGCCACCGCTGCTTCTGTTTGATTCTTCCCGCACGGTAGCGGTGGGAACGCTAGCACCACCAGTGATGCTGTTAACGAGGTTTCCAATATCGCCATCCGGAGTTGCTGCTTCCGTGGTTCCCGTTTTGCTGTCCGTAAGACTATCCTCGAGGGATTGGGCGGCGGCATTGGCTTTAGCTATCGCCTTCTGGGACCTCAATAGTCCTGCTGTGTCCACCTGGAGGAAAAAACGAGAATTCACAATGTTAAAATTCGGGATAAGGATGCCGTTGATCAGCTGTGACGTAATCACGATTGACATACCGTGGTATGGCAACGTACGGTGTGGGTACGTACGGCGTGCTTCGTTGTGGCGAAGTTTGGAGTAGCACGGTGGTCGAGGTGCAACGGGTCTGTCGCTCGCAACATTGCCGAAAGCACACCTACACATCGCCCACCACCTCTTGGGTGTACTTGCGGCAAGCACGTATTACGGCGCGTCGGGACAAAAGAAAAGCTGCTGGTACATCGGGTAGCACCGAAACTATTGTCCTTCGTGTGTTTTGGTCCACCCAGAAGGGTGACAAGGCAGAAATTCAATTCAGGTAAATCGTAATCGTTGCAGGTGGACTGTCACCTGGAGGGTGATTGCCTGCCCGAAATACCTCATGAAGGCTTCCGCCAGGGAGTCCCAGAACTCTAGCTCCAGCCATGGCGCGGCGTCTGGGAGCAGCACAGCATCGTTCCGGTCGAAGCAAGGTTAAAGGTGAGCAGCGGAGCGCGAAGCGCGACATTTTTTCCCTTCATCCTCCGGAGGGAAAGAAAGGCTCAAAGTATCGGGCTCTTTCAACCATCGCGCTGTAGAGCGACCCTTCCGCAACCCCCCCCGGGGAACGGTACGTCAATAAGCTATCACCTTTATTAGACGAGAACAGGTTCTATAGAGCACCGATGTACTATCTGCTGGGTTGTGCGGAGGAAGCTAATTAGGGCACACATCATCACACCGGTTTAGTCGAGCTCTGACAATAGATGGCCGTGCTTGACAGGCCTTCGTCCCCAAATTCATCGGACATTTTTGCCCTCGTCCAACGGAGTTGGACGAGAGGAAAAGCAACTCACACGCTACAGCAGTAGTTTCTTCGTCCAAACCAGGAGAAACAGAGGAAGCACGCAGCTAAACACGCAACACCGCTAGGAGGGGCAAGACAGCACTGGCGAGGGAAGGGAGGGAACGGAGCCATACACACAGCTCGTGGCGGATGTCATCGTCATTGCTTTTGCTTCGGTGTGTGGGGAGGGATCATTGGTACTGCTGTAAACCTACCTTTCACCAGGGACAAAAAAAACTATAATAGAAGAAACTGACCGCAGCAGACAGACGCGGCGGTTTGCTTGCAGGCTACAGTATGCCAAACTCTAGCCCCCGCAATTTCTGAGCGCACTACAGCCTCCTGGTCGGTGTTAATCACCACACAAGACGGAGCATGGACATAGCTCGTGGCAGTACCATTGCTGTTGGTGTTGCTTCGGGGTGTGGGGAGGGGTCACCTTGAAGAAAACCTACTGCTGTGCCAAGCGCGAGAAATATACAAGAGAGCCTTTTCGGTGCCAGGTGCCAGGGTGTTTTCTCGCGTGCATGCACTGCCGAATAAGGAGTAAGATAGAAAGATAGATAGGAGTCATTGCCATTGCCCTTGCCCTTGCAGCAGCAGCAGCAGCAGCAGCACTGTAAGTGCATTCGTGTAAGCTACCACTGTTCATTTGTGTCTGTGAGGTGCCCTTCGTTTGGCTGTACTGCTGTTGCAGCAGAGGGAGCATGTGTTGTTCGTGTTCCTCCGCCGTTCATGTGTAATATTTTCAACAAACTTCCAGCGGGAAGATCCGCTCCAAACAAATTCCGCCAGTAATTAAATCGCGCGTTTGGGTTGCTGCGTTGCTGCCTGGAAAGCAGCGTCTCTCGTACCTTGCACGGCATCGCAGATAGACTACTGCAAGGCATTGAGACTCCACCCGCGGCTCATTACCCCCTATCTAGTACTTTGATGTTGGAGCTGATTCGGCGAATGTCTTCCGTAATAAATTATTGTAGTACAATAGGGTTCCCTCGATTTATCGAATACCCTTCCGTTGAACATCTTGACCAAGAACGTCTCCCACAGTCACTGGCGAACCCGTTTGACAAATCACTACCTAACTCATGTGTTTCACATGCTGATGTCCCATCATGCTTGCCTGTCTCCAAGCCTCGAATAGCCCCCTCGGCGGTCTTGAATGGCTCCCATACTTCGCCTAGGATCTGACAGAACGTTTTTTCCATTGACAAATCGAGTCTTGATTATGTGGCTGGTTCACTGAAATTGACTTGAATACAGTGTCTAGATATCTAACAGGACCACCAACACACAGAGAACGCACCAGTTTTCAGCGGCGCGCACCAAGGAACCCGGTACGAGCGAGCAAGACGTGCCGGCAACGTACTGTTCATATCGCACGTCGATACGTGACGGCGTAATTGCTACTGCTGTCGTCATCGTAACGCACAAACAACCGCCTCGCCACAACCACTTCAAGTACCCACCCGCACCACGCATGGACCACTGCTGTACTGAGCCTGTGGGAAACTCATGCGATCCACACGGCACGTGTTTCCTTTAAAACAGTCCATATTGCGACAACGTGGCGTACACTTTGCGGCCCCATGCTCCACCACGACCGCAACACTGCTCACTCTCTTTGGACAGGTCAGCTGCGTACAAGCGCATACCGTGGGCCAGCTCACACGCACACATGCAAGCATCTCCACTATTAATAATGTTCTGCCCTTCCCCATATCCACGCCCGCCTGTTCGTAGCGCATGGTTTATCTATTTTATCACGAGAATGCTGACGTGTAAACGCCAACTGATAACGTTCCGTGCCCCTAAACTTGCCGACAAGATGGTTGCAACGAGGGCAGGCTGAGCACTGTCACGTTTTCCATCGGGTACAGACCGGGTGACGGATTATTGATTGCCCTTGGGGAGGGATGGCGTTATTCCCTACCGCTGTGTGCATGAAAGCGAACCACAGTTGACTAAATCTCCGAATGCCGCTTTCCAATAAGCTGATAATTTATTGACCGATAACTCGATACCTCGATACCTCGTGCATGTTCTGGACCCTGAGCCTCTGATCCGGTGTGAGCGTGCTCCTCCGCGGTTGCAGGTCAGCGGCCTAGGCAGGTCAAAGCAAAAACCAACAATACCAACATTCAAATGCGAAATAATTTTAGTGCACGAGGACATCGTGCAGGTTGGGGTTTCTTGTGGTTGAGCTTGCAGTCTTGACCGATCACAGAGGCGTTTGCAGTGGTACACGCTGCATGGGAAAGCAGAAAAATACTGACCAAATTTCCCGTGCTTGGATACTGTGCTGCTACAATCTGCCCACACCACTATAGAGCAGGCCCGCAGCCTCCGAAAATAATCATCCAAAGGTGGGGGTGTACGCCTAAGGCGAGGCTAAGATCCCTTGCATGTATCTTCGCACTCTATACCTCTCAACTCTCTTTGTCTCTCTTTCTGTCTCTCGCCGATGTCGGGCCAAGCCAACCTAGAAATAAGGTGCTGACATTTACAACGGCAGGGTCGCCACAACACCCGGGGGACCTTCCGGGCATGAGACAGCTTGCCTCTCGCAGATCTGGAGACAGCATGCACCCAAAAAAAACGATCCCCAGGCCAATATCGATATATTGTCCTCGGAGGCCATGCATATCTTACACAGGCATACATGCCAGACGGGTGTGCTTTTCGCGAAGATAGGTAAGAATACCGGAAGGGCGGAGCACACTTTGAGGGAAGGAAGGTGGAATCCGTGTCGCTACAATATATAAACCAAGGCACACGATAAATGAACTAGACGATTCTGCGTAATCCTGCATCGGTCTCTCTATCTACGGAGGTATGCATAGGGCCAGGGCTCAACACCAACTAGTATTAGTCTAGTACCGTAGGTGACAAATACCACACCCCCTGGCCCGACTTTCAACGCTAGACGACAGCAGTACTGTAGGTACTCCACGACGAACATGATGCACAAATGAAACTTGTCGGAAAGATAGCTCTCGACGAGACGGCTCCAACGCCGCGGTTTTCGGCTCCGCCAATCTTTCTCCTGTGCAGAAATCGAGCTTTGGAGTAGTCCAAGGGGGTGTGATATCTTGCAGTACCCTACGGCGGTACTACTGCTGTGTTTGGACAGCAGTACTAGCAACAGATTGGCGGACAAGCGACGCACCAAACCATAGTTGTGATTGCTGCCTCAGGCGGTATCTGGATGGCGATGGGAAAGCTCTCTCTGGGAGGGCAGGACAACCGTATGCAGGTTCCGGTACCCATGTGCGCATGGAACTTTCATCAGACGATCACCCCATACTGCATGACGTCACGATGCCAATCCTGCTTTTGCCAATCAGTTGAACATCTTACCACAGAGACATCACCAATCAAAATGGATGATAGCAGCACACAAACACCACACGCATCACTAAGCGTGCGTCGCCTGTCGAGCCGATGCGGGAGAGAGGAGAGGACGTGCGTCAACAACAGGAACACACACCAACGCACGCGTTTGTCTGGGTACATCCGCGGTATGTTCATCAAAGAGCGCATACCGCAGTACATGCATGAATCGTCTGTCATCTTTCAGTTCACTTGCTCTCGAATGGCTGCGACAAACAACCTACTGCAGCGTCAAGGGCTCACCTTACTCTTCTTCTTTTTGTTCTTCTTCCTCTTGCCCCCGTTCCCCGCCATCGCGTGAGCAGTCACAGCAGTGTCTGGTGCTGGGTTGGCTGCAGGCTGCTTTGTGCTGTCTGGCTCTGGCCGCTGGGGGGGGGGGGCGGGGGGCGGGGGAGAATGTTGCGCCCCGCATGGGGGGGGGAT
>FN649729.1:5073279-5124672 GCA_000310025.1 Ectocarpus siliculosus | reverse complement strand
TCACGGCGGTGTTGGGTGGGGGGTGGGTTGCGGGTTGTTTTGTGCTTTCTGGTTGGGGCGGGGGGGGGGGGGGGGCGTGCATCGAGAGAGAATGTTGCACCCCCCCTTCCCAAAAAAACAGACGATCAGAACCGTGGGCAAGTATCCACGCGTTTGAAAAAAAACGTCATCATTTCTCTTACTTTTTATCCATGTGACTTCACCCTCGCAGCAAGAACCGGAGGATGCAGAGGTTGTTCCTGCACGTCCCAGAGTTACTTCGATTTTATATTTAGAAAGTTTTTTATAGTCTATATTCAATATATTGTCTACACAAAAACTACTATATATTATCATCATAGATCTACGCTACTGAATAAACCGTAACGACAGACTAAACATGATCCGCACGAACAAAATAACTAGCCGGGTGCTTATCGCAAACCGGTCAAACATAAGCTACAGTACAAGAGAGAGGAAACCCTAACCCTAAAACGCATAATAGAAAGGTCTATAGACAACCCAAGCACCCACACACTACCATCATGACTTGGAATGGAAAACACCGCACGCAACGCGTCGATCCGTTTGCCATACACGCTGGTGGTTTGCTTTCACCTCCAGATTACCCTCCTCCGGCCCTTTCTCCTGCCCAAGATAGGTGGGGAACGAGAAGAGTTAGTCTACGCTTGATCCTACTTAGCCAAAATTTAAAAATACAGCATACATTGTACATTAAAAACTCTTGGAGAAACCGCACCAGAGCGTTACATACAACATTAGTCTAGCGCACTGCTCGGTAAACCAGTGGTCGTATAGAGTTCTGCGCAAAGTGAGAGCCAAGGATAACAACAAGGGACCCCGCTACGCGCAACAGGGTGTGCATCTGCACAGGTTAAGCCATACCCGCACCACAAAGAACTAAGCGACGACATGGACCTACTATATAACAGAAAATATGACACGTGTGCGATGTATCGCTCTTTTGTGTCCTCCCCAAACTACCGGCAATAAAGAAGTTCAACCATTGTATGCTACATCTATTAGTAGCTTATTTTCTTGTCATCCCAACGTCTCAGCCAGCAAGCTCGAGGGTTCCCGCGTTACCAACCAAGTATACCATTCCAATGAAAAAAACCTGCACAATCAGAGGTGCACCGATGCACTCATGTCGTCTTCTTCGCACGCCGCAGACCCCGAGCCCGCAGGATAAGCAAACGCGGGGAGCAGCGTCCTCACGATGTGCACCAGTCCAAGCAAAAAGCCCAAAGTTCTCGACACGTCCGGAGAATAAAAGCACGCGGCTAGCAGAATAACGTGCCCCGCTGCGCACAGCCCCCACATCGCTGTAGTGGGCCTCGTGCGGGCGATGAACCCTTCACCTGGCGAGCTAAGGTTTAGCCACGCGCCCAGGGCCAGATATGTCACTGGAATCAACACCAAGAAGGCCAAAACGACCCACACAGGTGACCTTCCCTTGAGAGCATCCCCCAAGAAGGTTCCCGCCATCTCGAGCGCCGGTACACACCCGCCCAACACCGCCGCTGACAAGCCGATAACGTACAGGTCCACCGCAACGTTCTCGTCCACTCCAGTGGGCAGGGGAAATCCCAGCCTGGGTTGCTGTAGCTGTAGCCTCTGCACCGCTGGAATCCTCACGCGGTTCAGGGCGAGAATAGCGCACCGTGCTGCCAACAGAAAGAAAGGCGTCCCCAGGGCTAGCGCGGCGCCGGAACGCACTGCTCCAGCAACGGCGAAAGCTGATGCTGATGCTGGAAGCAACGCCTCCTCGGCGGGGTTGTGGAGAGGGAAGGCGCTAAATATCGGCACAGCGACGGCGCATGAAGAACGAAAAGAAGAAGCCGACAAGGCCCCTTCAAGCGTGGCGAGAAAGATGTAGCGGTAGCTGCTTGGAGCTCGAGCCCCTGCAGACGTCGTTCATTCGAACGGGCGCGAGGGCAGCGGGTTTTCGAAAATTAGACGCTGGGACAAGCTTGGGGCATCCTGCATGCTCTGTGGCATGATGTTGTTTTGAGGTTAGCATGTCTTGATACTGAAGTCACGGAGTCGTCATCATGGCGAGAGCAGCGTCCTACTGTAGGTCAGCGTACTCTTTGCGTCCGGCGAAACGGCCCTGTGCTGAACGTACTGCTGTAGCGGTGTCTTTTCCAGGGGGAAGTTGGCGCCGCGCCATGACGGAAACACCAAAAAGAGAAACTGCAGCTGTGTATGCACCTACGGTGCTTTCCCCCGCTTCACAAAGCACTCCAACGATGCGAACGGCGGCTGGGCGACATTCTCTCACCCCCCCAAAATAAATTCAACAACGTATGTATCACTTACAAAAACGGCTGTGTTCAGAAGTTTTTCGATCCGCCGGGAAAGCATCGAAACAAAAAAACAAAGCACATGTGCACACACTTCGCACACCGTTTGGAACGCTCTGCTACAATGTAGCACAGAACCATTGCTGTAGCGCACGACATATTCGCAAGCCATTGGGTACAGGAGACGCATCGTGCATTGCCACGATCTTTTCCATTACATCGAACATTGTAGACAGATTCCACAGATGAAATAAAAAATACAGCAAGGAGCACGCACTGCAACCGGCCACCACAGCACAGCATGCGACCAGAATGTACTCTAGTGCAACCATCACCGCCAACCTGGTCACCCACATACATACGTCAGCATCACGTATGACTTAAGCTGCTGAAGACGGTCAGGTCATGTGGACAGTAGACTCACGAATGGCGTGAACCGGGCCCGAGCGCTCCGGGTCTGCAAGAATCTCCTTCTCCTTATCAGGTACATCAGCCCCCCTGGACCGGACAGAGGAAGCCCCTTGCCAACGGGGTGAAAGTGTACCTCGATGCGCCATTTCCTTCACCTCCTCCCTCCACGCTGCCAAGCTGGATTTCCCCTGCTGTGCCTGTTACTGTAGACAGTGCTGTAGGGCACGTAGTAAGCGTAACGATGTGCAGTACGGGGTTGCGATGAATGAGGTCGTTTGAGTCGGCATGTGCTGTGGGTCCTAAGACGATAATACCGGCGTGAAACAGGCGGACTGTAAATGGTCTAGAGTAGGGCGAGAGTGTCGATAAAGACATCCACAGCGAGTGGTCTTGTAAAGCACTTTGTTCTCCGTACAGTGTTGATCACACCTGGTCCAGAACGAACCAGAACCATCACGCTCAGAACCAGAAACCCTGTCATCAGCAAGTGTGTCCTACCGCGCTTGATGGGAGCATAAGAAGTTGCGAGACAAGTCGAAGTTTGCAAACGTTTCTGGCAACTTTCTCATGTACGCTAAATGTTTGGAAACTTTTGCTTTTGACAATAATCGCACGATCTGGAGGAAAAGCTTGCAATTTTTTTTCGATACAAAAGCGCCAAGAGGGGTTCCACGACGAGACTTCCGCCAATCCACGCCAAGGATCTGCTGCCCGTACCACACACGTAGGCCCTCTTGAGCCACACACGCGCACGATCCACGCGATAGATGAACCGCCAAGTCAGAAACTTGAACGACGAGTTGGTTTTGCCTGCAATGGCCGCAGCTGTGTAAAACACATAAGACATACACATTTGTAGAGTCTGTGTCAACATTTGTGTTGGACGTGAGCATGATCGAGGTCTTCCTGGCTTCGATTGGAAGGCACAACGCCAGGTTTTGTGCCATCAACTCGTTTTCCAAGCTTGGGTTCCACGCAGTGGCCGGTTTCGCGACGTGGCATGAAGGGGTGTTCCTGCTTTCTCACCGTTGCTCACTAAACAAAAATGGTCACGCCTCCGTATTCCGCCAGTCTCGTGAAGAAAAGCTCCTTCGCCCCATAGTGACACCGCTTTCTATGGCAGGAGAATGTTTCAACTAGGGGTTGCAAATTTTTCTGCAACTTTGTTCGGGAACTTTTGTCAGCAACACTTTTGGTGCACGCTCGTTATGGGACGAAGAAAGTTTTTGTGCGCGGGACTGGCGGAATGCGGAGGCGTGGCCTTTTTTTTTTTAGCAACGGCTAGAAGAAGGCACAAGCTTTTCATATCGCACCGCGAAAAAAACGTTCAGAGTATGCAAGAGACGGTAGTTGCAACCTTTTTTCTCCACACTCACGATACCCCAGGGCATCTAACCTGGTACCACAAAGATGCTGAGTAGAGCTAGCTCCCTCGGGGTGGCATTGCTGTTACTATTGCTGTAGCTGTTGCCTCCTCCTTCGCAATGTTATCGCTGGAAAACCAAACCATGAGCACGCAATCCCTGCGAACTTGAACCAACCGCTCTCTGAGGTGGGCATTTTAGGGTTGACCAAAACTTTTTTCCCGACGCGCACGATACCCCACGGCACCAAACCTTGGGTATGAAAGACGGAGCAGAGAGCAACCTCCCGCCGAGTGGCCTCGCTATTGCTGTTGCTTCCTCCTTCCGAAAGTTATCGGTGGATAACCAAACCCGCGTGGCGGTCAAAAACAACGAACTTGAACTAACCGCTCGCGGCCGTTGACGGTTTTGCACAGCACAAACGTTTTTTCCCAGCGCATGCGGCACCTCACGGCCCCAAACCTTAGCATTGCCCATTAGCCCATGGCATCACCTCCTTCCAGATACCATTCATGAGGAAAGTCGTTAAGTATTCGTCGAGATATCGCTGATCACAACCTTCCCACAATCGAAGCTGAAGAGGGTCTACGGGTGTGGTGCCGGTAGCAGCTTGACGTGGATTGGCGGAAGTTGCGCCGCGCAACTGTTGTTCGACACCTTCGCGAAAAAAGTTGCAGAACGTTTCCTCCAGATTGCAACTTTTTGCTCCCGAGAAAAGTTTCAAAACCTTTTGCGCAACTTTTTGCTCCCACTGAGCGTAGTGCAAGAAGAGTTGCAAAACTTTAACTTTTCTTCCAACATTCTGCTGTCATAAAAAGCGGTGTGAGCGAGCAATAAAAGAGTTGTTAACAAAAGTTCCGGACCAAAAGTGTAAAAAAAACCTTCAACTTTTCTCGCAACCTATGTTCCAATGTAAAGAGCTGTGTCATATGTAACGGCGTTGGTATCGGTTGTGCTGCCGACAATTCCTCACCCAAAGCCACGAAAAGTATACGTGACCACTTTTTCATCAACTGGCGTAACAGATATTTGGAACTACTATACTCTCTAGAAAGGCGATCAACGCCCTGTTTACGTGGAGCACCAATCCACGGGTGAGTGAGTGTGTGTGCAGCAGTATATAGCGTTTGAACCGCTTTCTGGTGTATCAAGCGTTCTCGATTGGATACAACACGGCACCGACTGCAGACAGTTCGAACGGCATGGACAGCTACTTTTTGTAAATAGTAAATAGCTACAGTCGGCCGACAAGTGAACAAACGTCGGTCTCGCCAAGCCTCGCAGGAAAAACCACAACACCATGTGCCATGCGTCAGGTACGGTATGTGCCTGCTGCAGCAGGGTGCGTACCTCTGGGTTGATGTGCAACGCTATCCATACAGCAGTACTGCTGTAGAGACTCTTGTTGATCCACAAATCCATACTTGCTCTGGAAAGCAAGCGTGCGAGCTGGTCCCCAAAAACCTGTCCGGGTACTACAGAATATTCCAATGTGTGGGGGGTAACGAAGTATATGGTTTCATGCACGAGGGGTGGATGCTGCTGCGCATTGCAAGGCGTGCGGCAGTGAATGCAGGCACGCAGCCATGCCGGATGTACTGCTGTACGAGGTTTGTTTCTTCATTTGCATGCAGCAGACGAATATCCTTCGTGGAGAACAACAGGAAAACTCTCCGATCATCACCCCACCTTGGTCTAGTTGCAGAGCACTGAGGAGTGCTTGGCTTTTGGCTCTCGCGTTCTCCGTTCCCTCCCTCCAATATCTCCCTATCGCGGTAACAGCCGCTTGCAGTAGAACCGCCGGGTGGTGATGTGCCAAAGGCATGCAGTGTGCATTGGCACCCCACTGCCACAGAAATGACCAACATGCGGAGGAATTAATGAGTCACACACACCCCTTTTCTCAAACGTCCATCCGCGGAGCTCCCACAGGGCGAGCCCCAGGCAGTATCCCACACCATCAAGGACGAGGAGAGCACATTGACCTGCCACGGCTCACAAGACAGAAGCACTGTAGCCCCATCGTACCACCGCGGCCCAGCTGATCTCCCGAAACCAACCCCTTTCCCTTTCTCAGTGACTCAGAGGAGACTCAGAGAGAGAGAGAGAGAGAGGGAGGGAGAGAGCAGAGAGAGAGAGAGTAGAGAGAAAGAGAGAGGGGGGGGGGGGGGCATCGTCACCAGGAGGGCGTGTGAAAGGCACTTGCCCAAAGATGGGAGGGGATGGAGGAGTTATCGCCGCGAAGCGGGAGTATATGCAGTCATGCGGGGACGTGTTTGGAATGAAGGGGGGCATGGCCAAGACAGCCCTGAACCGTACCGAAACCGCCGAGCTTCGCACTAAGGTGAGGGAAAGAGAGAGAAACAGAGAGTCGGACCGAAACGCAGACAGGCAGATGACATCGTTGTATGACAATACGCCGACCAACCCGGTGTGCAAGCCGTTCCGTCTTCAACCGTGCGGTTGAGCAGCAACAGCAGCACATTATCAATTCAGGGGCGCTTCAAGCATAATGGGTACCATATCTATTATCGCTATCGTGAGTGCTGTGCTAGCGGGTAGCGGCCTATCTGCAGCGACATGGCTTTTTTGGGGCGGTGTTGATATTTTCGGTGCCTTTATTTTCGAAGGTATATGTTGACAGCTTGCTCTGATGCAGCAAGCCAGAAGGCCGGAAGGTACGGAAGGTTATGACATCAACGTTGACCTTTGTGTAAAAGTGTTCTTGAGCTGGTGTCACAAACTCTCATCGCCCAACACACGAACGGTTGCTGCAGTCGGCGGGCCCGCGCACCGCGCACGCTTGCGCACGCCAACGCACGCGGTAGAGGGGGCCTGTGGTTGGTATTACCCTTCCCCCTTCACCGGCGGGCTGGAGAACGACTCCCCGATGTGGCCGTGGGTACTTCTCTCTTGTCGGACGTTTAGTTGGCAGCAGGCACAGACGGCGTGGGCAGGGGGGCACCGAATGCCGCCTGGTCGAACTCGCCACATCGCCGAGCAGGCTTGTGTCTGCACCGACCTCCTCCCTCCCTCTCTTCTCTCTCCGTTGGTGCTCGGCTGATGTAACCCTGGGCACTCGAATGGTTGGCTACAAATTTCTGTCCCTTTACCTACCACACGTTTCCCCTCAACCCCACGCCTCGTGTTGGGTTGGTGTTGGCAGGTGTGTGCAATAAGCAACGAGGTCCTCCGAGAACCGGTGGCCGCGTGCGAGTTGGGATACCTCTACAACAAGGTGAGGAGCAAATTCTCTGCGCGGCTTTTAAGACGATTCAGTTTGACTTTCGAGTTCTATCGCCGGGTGAGACGTGCAAACCTGTTGACAAGGCCGTTTGGTCTCGGTGGGGTGCCTTTGTGTCGAATTATGAAATTATCGTCCGCCGGAGAGGCGAGCGGAGGGCTCTAGGCTACCCGTCGTTGATTTCTATTGGCTTGCGGACGAACCCGCCGGATCCATTTTGTTCAGGGGCACCTTTCTAAGGGTACGTTGGCCTGTGACCACACGAGAACTGACCGCGTCAAGTGTTAGATCAGTACAGACAGAAGGAGATACTTTGGGATGGAAATCGGAACGGCTTTTAGGTGAAGACAGCATCAACAACAACACGCTATTCCGGGGATTCCGTTTGTGTGGCAAGGTTGGGGAGGTACTTGTTCGTCAGATTTATTTCCCGCGCAAACGGTCGTCGGCGACAGGCAGCTTGCGTGTGTTTCGTTTTCGCCTCCCCCGTTCCAGACCCCTGTCACCGAGAAGTATTCGCTAATCGTGATCCAGCTCCCGATCAGCACGAAGCATCCCTGGATGTGGATAAAAACTCGGGCACCCTCCTTTATTGCCCGATTTCCCGCTTTTTCTCGCGCCCAACCGTTGTTTTTTTCAGGATGTCTTGATCTCTGGGTTGCTGAACCGTGACCTCAACCCTGCATTCAACCACATCCGCGGCCTGAAGGACATCGTCGAGTGCAAGTGAGATACTGCTGTATTGCCGAACTTGGCAAGGCCCTTCGTTCTTTTATTGTGTCGGCAGAGCAGAGTAGAAGGATGGACTTGCACCATGCGCAGAATCCTGAAACACCACCAAATTCCTCCAGCTGAAATGCGCAAGTTACGCCGGTGCATTCGCTACCATCGAAAAGTCGACAATGTCGTGTTGGTGGATTTTGTCTCGGCAGGCTTTGTAGAGTTCCCCGAAGCCTGTTTTTCGAATGTACTTGTGGTTGTCACAGTTGAACGCTTGCCTCCTCGATGGCGTCGCCAAGCACAAGAACAACCTGGAGCACAATGTGGTGGTGTTTCCTCTGTTGGAAGTGTATGATATAGCTAGCTCATGGTGATCATGAGAAAGACGCACTTTGCATGACAAGGCTGCACAAGTGTTCCCTTGATGTAGGTCATTTTTAGTATTTTTTGTGCGCGTCGGTAAAGCTGTGCGTTACCTAACCCGCACCCTTTTTCGATTCAAACCATCGGTGTCCTTGAACAGGTTAACACCGAACCCCTCTTTCGAAAAGGAGGACCGGGCGTTTGACGGACCCGAACCGGCCCGTTTCATGTGTCCGGTAACTCTCCAAGAGATGAACGGCTCACACGCGTTTGTGGTACTTATGAGCACGGGCTGGGTTATGTCGGAAAAGGCGACCAAGGAGGTCGGCATTGCTGGACTCCAGGTGATTGTTTGCAGTGCTTTGGACAGACTCAACGGACCTCCTCGCACAACTCTCTCCCAAGGTCTTTGGAATGATGACCTTGACATTGGCGCTTGGGCGCACGGCAACCATGGTTGGCGCAAGTTAAGTTTTCGAGGGCGATATGTTTTCCTGTGTGTTATTTAGCAGAGGGCACCACCGTAGTGCTGGCTGCAAATTCTTCATGCTTCATACGTGAACCTATTCTACCCTGAGTATCCTTCGAAAGACCTTAGCGCTGAGGTACGACAAGGTTAGGGTTAGCGTAGTTGCAACGCGTGTGAATTGGTGCAAGTTGCGCAAGTGTGAAGGCATGGCACCGGAAGTTTGTCACTTGCGGGGCGTTTCGTTTGCACAGTATTTACCTCCAGTCAGGGGTTTGTTCCTCCAGACATATTATTCGGGAGTCATTGTTACGGCTCAGATATTACTACAAAAACCGGACACGTGCGTGCGTAACATACGCCCAGTCTGAACGAGGAGAGCCTTCCCACAGTCTGGAAGCATGAGTGTTTTGCTGTGCACATTGGCAAGGCCATGTCGTGATTGCGTGCGCAAGGCCTCAAGCCCTCTGAATGCTGTATGGTCCCAATACCTGCAGGAGAAAGTAAGGTATGCTGGCTCAAGTGTTGTTGATGCTCTGATGTCCGCGTATTCAGGAGGAGTACGGTCCCTTTACCGAGGACGACATCGTCGGACTGGCACCGACCGACGAGGAACGCGAAACCCGGACAAGGCAGCTCATCACCAAGAGGGAGAAGGCGCGACTCGCCAAAAAGTCTTCCAAGAAGAGCGCAAGACGGGAAAAAACCGCCGCCTCCGCTAAGGCGGGCGCAACCAAGTCATCTTCTTCACCTCCCTCTGCCGGTGCCGGTGTGATTGGCGAGCAACCTAGCAAACCAAGCGCATCCACGGGCGACGAGGCGCAAGAGGATGCGGCAGGTGGGGAGAGCAAGAAGGGCAAGAAGAGAAGACGAGCGCTAGAGAAGGAGGCGGCATCGGCGGCGGCCGTCGCTGCTAACGGAGCCAGTGCGGGACCGAACTCCGCAAGACTCGCAGGCGCCGCGGCGGAGGCGGTGAAGAAAAACAAAGAAGCGAGCAAGGTGTATGCGTCACTGTTCGGAAAGAAGGACGTTTCGAATGAACATCTATTCATTGCTACGGCGGGACACCGGTACAATCTCGGGTAGCCGACTCCATTATCGGGTGGATTGTATGTGTACAGAGTGGCAATGGTGAAGGCTGGGTATTGGTATGATTCCACACGTTTGGGCTGACTGGTCGCTGTTGCCGTATTCCGCATGGTGTTTGCCTCACCAACGTTCCGCACCATAACACCAGAGTAGAGCATAGTACAAGGGAAGTAGGTTTGGTTGTAGGTCAGGGGTAGAAGGAAACGTGTGGATGTACTGGCGGTAAGGGCGGCTGCCCAAAGACCGAGTTGCCGGGGTTGAAAACAAGTTGTATCCCGTCTCAGTGCAAAATTTATTCCAACAAGAAACATGCAAAAGATCCCCGGCTTGTTTGTGAACAAATTAAGGACGACCAGAGCCCATCCACCTAAATGCGTTGTATGATGCAACACTGTCGAGTTGGGCTGAGCATAGATGCGTTGTCGCTTGGCTCAACTATAATAGCGTGTGCTCCACTCCGCAGCAGGTCTGCGTTTTTCTCCGGCCTTTGCAAGCCGACAAGTGGTTTCTCGGCCAGCCCGACAATCCCAACTCCGCTGGTATCGGGCAGAGAGGCTATCTCTGCTTGTTGCGTGGATGGTTCGGCTGGTCAATTTTTCTGTCGAGAAAATTGTGTTTTCCTCCGCCTACCATTCAGATATCTCCTGAAATATGTACACGAGACCCGCTCAGCACATCGATGCACTTGTTCCGAACAATCTAGCTATTAAACCCGTAACTATCACCCTCTGGCCCATGAACGTTGCTTGGGTCTTCGGATATTAGAACAATTTGAACGGCAGCAACGATTGAATCACTATTAATTGGGGGGCGAAATAAACGTTGCAAGATCTAACCTAAACGTAACACGCCATTGGCGTCACCCATTCAACCATTTACAACACCCGTTGCACCACGGCGTGCTCCCACGCAACAATCACCACGACCACCAGGTCCTGGTCATGAAAAGTAGGTGATGGTCGTAGCTTGGAAGTGGTTAAGCCCCTTGTTCAGGAGCCCGAGGAAAGCGATGAACGGTTTACAGGCGAAGTCGCCCACCAACCCCGCGTTCCCGTGAAAAATGAACCCCAGGCTTGCCAACAAGAGGTAAATTACCGCAGAAATGGGCATGTTGTCGAGCTTCTTCGACATGCCGAACCTCCTGCAAAATTCAACAGACACGAGTGAATAGAAAAACCGTGGCGTTAACCTTGACATGCTATAAATGATGTATCGTGCGGTCCGCGACGCTGCAACAACTTAAGGATGCGAAGGTGGATTATGGTGCCTCTGTCCCCTCACCGTTGATCGCACCACACCAGTTATGAGTACACTGTCAGAAATAATCAAGGGTGGTGCCAGCTTTTCATGTGTGCCGCGGAGGAACGGGTTGGGGGCGGTGTCAAGCGCAAGATTGTCTATGTCAAAAACCCCTTGCTGGGTATTCTGCGTTCCTTGTCCTTGTCAACGTTGCTACGGACGATACCCGATAGATGAACGTCCTCACCATCGCACGGGGTTGAGCGCCGCCACGATGTAGTCCGTCACCACGCGGGCTCCGAGGAGAACGAACGTGATCTGATCAACACGAGTGAGTGCACAACACATCCGAACGGAAGCAGACGGAGGTTCGAGCTCTATTTGTTATTTAGGGCGTTACTTGCCTTCTCTCTCGTTGTCCTTGGTCCCTGTCAGTGTAGGAACTTCGTTTGCGTCGCGAGTGTTGGGGCTTCTGCTGGCATGCTTCACCTTTTGCGCCACCAAACACGAAAGGCCGGCGCATGCTGAGAAAACCTCCCCCATCACCCATCGCCACAGCCTTTTCTGGAAGGAAATACAGCAGGAGCATGACGCAACCCAGCTCCCTCATGAAACAGTGTCAACCCAAGCGTCGCACCGTGAGCGCTTGTTGCGGGTCGACAAAAAAGTGGAAGAACACGGAGGCAGAGCTCACGTAGCCCGCCAGTGTAATGTAGAGATTCGCCGGGCCCCGCATGATGTTCGCAACGTACGTCTCGAGCTCAATCTGGTAGCCGATTGGGTCTATCACTGGGCCCAGTAGATCGAACAGCGCTCTCTGTAACATGATACAACGTAAACATGGAAAGCAGGTCATGCAAGGTTTTGTGTCGGCACATCATTGAGGTTTAGCAAACAGATAAATATTTCTTTGCTTGACACAGAGGACGGCAGCAGTGTTGATCTGAAGGAAAATCCCTACCAAGTCGTGATGATCCCGTGAGCTTAACGTGGTCCGAACATACCAGCCATGATCGAAGCAATGCCAGGCTGCCACATTAAACTACCAACCGGGTTTGTACGGTCGAAAAAGAGCGCAGATATCAAGGAGGTGGAGGCATCTGCCGAAAAATTCAGCTTGAGTCCTTGTGTCTGGTCCAGATATTGTTGGGAACTCATGTGGGTCATCCCACGCGTATGGGCCGTGCGACGCGTCCCATGGGGCGTCTAATGTGAACTACCAATAATTCCAGGAACAGGATTGATTGCTTCTTGGACGTTGCCTGGAAGGCGACGACTCTGACTGTATCGCTCACAAACTGGCGAATCAGCTGTCTGAACAGCAAATCGCTACCACAGATGCTCCAACTCTATCATCTGCCGTTTTGACAGAATGCACCGCACATGAATCCCGCGGCGGGGTGTCATGTCATGTGATCGCTATCGAATATGTTTCGCCACTTTTCAAGTCTACAGCTGTAGCCGACAAGGCACACAGTGCCTCACGAATCCTTGCTGAGAGTTCGGATAGCTTCCTTGTAACGTTTGAAACGCCGGGCGTACCTTGATCAGTCCACCGCACGTAAGTGCAAGAGTCAACTGACCGGCTCTTTTGAAGGTGCTCGCCGTGATGCTCGTGATGACGGCAGCATACAAGCTGTTCACGCTTGCAGCGAGTTTCTTGAAGCTTAGAGCTCCCTGTCGAGCCACACGGACACGAAAAAAAACGTAAATACGACACCAAAACCGATACCATCATCCGCTCAAAGGGGTGCCGTCAAGGGTACAATTCGGGGAATTTGGCGTAAATAGTAAATAGTTGCAAGTGCAAAAATAACTACCCTTTGGCTCTAACCATGGCGGCGCACGGTGGTAACAATACGGCCGCTACACTGCTGTATGTACGGGAGGCGAGCTGACCTTGATGGCGAGAATGGAGCTGGAAGTCTCAGCCAGTACCTCCTGCTCACGGGCGATGATCTCGATGTCGTTTCTGCGTCAAGTCAGGCAACCGTAATTCGACACACCAACAATGAGGTATTTAATATTGTGACGCTAACTCTTAGGCTGCCGTTTGATCTTTTGATGTGCAACTTCTTCGCGTTGGGCGCACATACTACCCACACGAATCTGTTTCCCTCAACTTGCTGGCGCTTCGCAGAAAGATTTGCCCCGCGTTGTATGCCTTAATTCTGTTGGGCGACCCATCCCCTCAAAAGTACGCAGCGACAAAGCACGTCTACGGCATCAAAAGGTTCGCTGAGATAAGAATTCCTGACCGGGACGTCAACAGGTGATAAAAAAAAACAAAAATGCAAATGAATATAATATCTCAACCCCGCGGAGATCATTTCAAGCTTGTAACATACGTCGCCACGTACCGCACTGTGATCCGAATGGAGGCCGCAGAGTGGATCCGACAGAAAGAGTGTCAACGGGATTAGTGTTGGAACTGGGAGAAATGAAGACAGTATCCTGTCCGCGTGTCGCTGCTACTAACACGCGCGAAAGAATACAGGTTGAAGACAAACGAGGGAAGGCTTGGAGTTGAGTTGCGAGTGGACGCACGAGCAGACAAGTTCACCTGTACTTGTCGATGAAGGCGCGTGCCTCTTCTGCGCTTACGCGACCTATTGCGTGCAGCCTCTTCTTTTCCGCCATCATCTCCTCCTTTCGGGCCACCAGCCTGTCCTTTCGGGCAATGATAGCGGCGCTTGCGCGGACGTCCTTGGCTGCCTTGGTCATGGTTTGCCTCGCCTTCTTGTAGTACGCCACAAGTTCGTCCTTAGACTTGGCTGCCTGTGATTTGTTCCACACCACATAGACACGCGGCGCATGCACCCACGCTTGTGGGAGGAGCATTCCAGGAGCACACCGTTCGGATGGGTGGGACATCCATAATGTGCTCACCAATAGCTACCGCCGGTCCAAGTTCAGAGGTGGAACAAGACGTGTACAAGAACACCACCGTTCCGATGCTGCCACGTCATGAAAGCGCACACTTTCTCTGCGGGGAGTCTATCCAGTCACCGCCAAAGCTTGTTCAATGGTCAAGGAAACGACGGATCCAAGCGGTACACAGAATGGGTCTGGCGCATCGACGACTCCACATGGGTACCGCTCCGATACCGCTCGTATTCACAGTACAATTTCAACTGCCGCTGGAGGGCTGACGTGCCGTCCCCACTGCTGGAACATCCACAACACCGTTGGTGTGCAGCAGTGTGGCAGCCCATGCGGAACATATACTATCAGGGCAACAAGTTGGTGTGTGCGATGTAATTGCATGTTCAAGCGCTCATGTTGGCTTCTCAAGTCAAACCAGCCTACGTCTCAAGTCTGTCTGTTCCATGCGTTGAAATATGTGTCGCCGCCTAGAGCAACACGCGGCGAAGATAGCGCTTTCATATCCGTACATGTAGACTCCCCTCCCCAACCCTCCAGCGACATATATCCCAAAAAACTTTAGAACCCGCGTCCATACCGCCTGGATAAGGTTTGCAGCACATCAAATACCATCTGCGTCCAAGGTGACAACGCACATCCCAACACTGAAGATCCACGTTGCATGAAATAGACTGATATTTCGGATTTGCACGAACCTTCTTCCATCCCGATATCCTGAAGACGACGATGTGAAACGCTAGTGTGGCGAAATCCTCCCCGTAAAAAAGAAGCGAAAGGCCGAACATCCCCCGCAGCGTGTGCCACAGAGGGTAGAGAGAGGATATGGCCAGAGAAACGCTAGCAAAGAACGGTTCCACCACGTCAAGCCACAACCGCTTGTCGCTCAGCAAAGCAACCTGCCGGACAGGCTCAGCTGCAGTGGGCCGGCGTGTCCAGTACATACGGCAGGCGGAGACATGGCAAAAAAATTCACGGGGTGACGGGAAAATTGATTATCAGCGGGCGCGCAAGCATGGGAGTAAGAGAACCATGTGCATCTCGCACGAAGAACACAGAACATGTTATTATTACGAAATGAACCAATGAACAATATCGGATGACTGTAGCAAGGGACGAAAGAGAAAGGCCCCCTCATGGCCAGGCGTGAGCAAACTAACGCACCAGGTTTTGCCATGGAGACGAGAATGCCACCAGCTGTCTTGTCGTCCCCAACGTTCTCGGCTTCCTCTGCCGCTCCGCTCTCTTCTAGCTCGCGCTCCAACCTTATGTTTAACGTAACCGCAGCACGGAACAGAGCAGGTCATGTTTGGGCACACCAACTCATTTTGGGGCAGCGACAATAGCGAATCAGCGGTGTAGTATATAATGCTCAAGAAAGGAATTTCACCGGCCCATCGAGGTTTGTATCTCGTGATCTGTTCACTGTGGGCATACCTCTCCTCCCTGGCCTTCCTCAATGCATCTCTGGCCTCTGCATCTTCCGCTTCCTGTTTGGCTTTCCTCTTCGCCTCGTTGTCTCCGCCCCAGCCGAACACGCTCAGATTCATGCCCCAACCGGTGTCCTCCTTGATGGCCCCTTTGGTCTCACGCGAGGATACGCTTCCACCTCGGAGCCGAACCACAGATGCGGCCGGCCCCTTTCTCCTGCTCCCTCTGATACATGCACCATTTTCAGGATCTAACCAGCTCGCTTCTGTCGGGCAGCCCTGACGGACACACCCCGCCTTGACCCCATACGGTGCAACCGCCCGCACAGCGCCGCGTCGTCTTCTTGACGTATGCTGGGTGGAGGCACATTCTTTGTACTGCACATCATGCCGCCCACGTCTCTTTCGCTCCTGTGTGACTGAAGAGTTTTTGCCGGCATCCTTGTACCAAGAACGCTGGTGTCGGTGCACCCGCTGACATGATCCACCCTTCCCCTGCCCTTTTCTGGCACAGCACTCCTCGTGCAGCTGCTATTGAAAACAAAGCAAATTTGTGGTATGCACAGCGGTTTCAGTCACGAAGAGGATAATGTGACGTCGCGGGACACAACAATGCAGGCAAAGTACAAAACCGCATCCGTCCGTGATAACAGCTTGGCGCCCCGCAAACGTTTTCTTCTGAGTCGCGCAACAGAAACCATGTTGTCGAAAGTAAAGGGTAAAACACTCACGCCTTTCTAATTCTACAACATCCTTGGTGTTCTCTATATTCTCGTCGCAGCCAACTCGGAGCATGCACGGAGAGAGAGAGAGACAGAAAGAGGGAGAGGGAGAGAGAGCTTTTGCGTTGGGGGCGGGAGGTTCCGATGTATGTGTCCCCGGATGTATTGATGCATCAGTGCTTCCACGCTGTTTGTTAAAACGAAGGGTAGCAGCTTTCAACCATGGTGTCGAGTATCTATATAAGAAACAGTTGGCTTCGGTGGCCATCTGGTATTTCCTCTTTTCAGCGACGCTCTGCTGCTGTAGCCTGTGTGCTGCTGTGTACACAGCGACATGTCCACTGGTGTATACTTGTATATGGCAGCAGTAGAGACATCCATCGCACGTACACCAGAGCACGAAAGCCGTAAAGCCGTTAACTGCTGTGTACCTCCTGTCATTTGAAACACTAGCATGCACGATACGCCATGAATGTACTGCTGTAGACTATGCTGCTGCTGCGAGTAGGTGTTCCTTTGACACCAACGTCTGGTGAGCGATCTAGCCTACAGCAAGACATGTGGTACCTGTGCACAGATTTGGTTCGGTAGTCAGCATAGAATCCAGCTGCTATAATAGGATGTTCTCCTGCCCCGCAATGCACATGTCGTGTATTCAACACGACTACTACTGTATAGAAGCATAGTCTACTGCACGCGCGCTGACATGTAATGGAAAAATACTCGTATCAGATATATACCATGCTACCATTGTATTGCCAGGTGACGGAAAAGGAGTCTTGCTCCTGAATGCTGTAGACGACATTTGGAAACGCACCAACAGTCACTTTTTGAAAGCTCAGAGAGGAATGACTCACGACCGCCAAATGACGACCTCCAACGCACTCCACCACAATAACCCCTAGAGCGATCAGTCTGGCTCGATGCTTCATGCTGGAACGGTTCTGTCACCGTGGCCTTGTGATAGCCGTGATGCGGTGTGGTGTCAAGTGTGGTGTGCGCCATGGCGCTCGCTGGCTGTATCGATACACCATTAATCTGCGTGGCCCCGCATCTCCGATTGCAAGCCGCGTGGCCCCCCCCCAACCACCCGAGTGCCGAAAAGCCGCACTACAGCACTGAGCAGTACACTCTTGCACTCTCTGTGCAACCTGAATCAGATCGAAGGGAAGCAAAGATGGCGCTTGCCTCGCGAATAGTAGGGAAAACCCTCGGTGGTGTCTCAGGAGGAAGATGCATGTCTTCAAGCGCAAAGGTGTGGATAGACCAGAACACCAAGGTCATCGTACAGGGCTTCACCGGGAAACAAGGCACCTTTCACGCCGAACAGGCTATCGAGTACGGCTCCCAGGTAGGGTACTGCTTTAGGCGGTGCTGTGTGGCGTGGGTCCTGTCGTGCGTATACCTTGCGCACTGGCTGCAGCACTGCTGCTGTTCGATGGTGAATGTCGAAGATTGCACAACCGCTCGGTTCTCTCTTGCAGTTAGTGGTTTTCTCTCTGCCTCCAACCTGGTAGTATCATCGCACTTTGAGGTGCGAACGCATCATCACCGAAACAGGGTTAGGGTTTGCTTGCAAGTCAAGCCAAACTATGTACCCATTGGCATAGAACTGCCAGCGGGGATGGACAAAGAGAGTGCATGGGAGGTGGTGATCGCGGTGCCTGCTGGCTGCCATCATGCACACAGATTTGATCGAACGAAGCGAGAAGACAATGGGGCGATTTCTTGTTTTTCGTGTTCTTTTGGCCTGGTTGACGTTGACGCTGTGCGGCAGTGTACCATTACACGAACTTCTCGAGCACCACCAAACTTCACACTTCGCCCCCGCCAAGAAAAACAGGCTTTACTTATGGCGTTGCGATGTTTCTGCACGACCCAAAAACCCCACGTGTGCCCCGATGCTGTGACGGATGGCGGTACCAAATACCTCCTGTGAAGCCGGATCATTACAGTCTGGGTACGAGTGCTTTGTGTACAAGGGTAAATGCACACCCCGAGAGCCAGCGCGGATGCGTCTCAAGCACAGAAACGATCCCGGGTGTAACTGCTGAGGTCTGCGTTCACTGCTGCTGTAATTCTTATTCGTCGGACGACTAACTGATTACGTTGTCTTGTGGTGGGAGTACCTGGCGATCTCCGTTGGCACGCCATAGTTGCAGCTTGCTTGTCTAGGCCTCGTTGTTGCTGCTCTACCACTCCAAGCAGCTTCCGAAGCACTGCTGCAACAGCTGTACTATATGTAGTCAGCAATGCCATTCGCCAGAAAGTCGCGTCCCCTAGAGCATTGGCACAAAAACGCACAGTAGTGCACGATCACGTATGGTGTCGGGCGTCGAAACTTCTCTGAACCTCATGTGAAGCTTGCGTTCTGTGTAACCATCGTTTGTACAAGTAGGCTTTGTCAGCTCTCTACAAGACATGGGTCGTGTTTGGGCCTGTGAAGATTAAGACTCAAATTACACGATCCTCGTGGACAATCGGGACACGACTGTACTAGGTTGAACCACCGCCGGAGCATGGCCTCAGCTTTCGTACAGCCTCGTCCTTTCCTGCCCGTGTGCTGATGACTGGTGGGTGATGTCGGGGGTCACGTGAGATAGCACCTTTGCCAGAGCAGCGAACAGCCAAGAGGTATGTATACTAAACGCCTGCCTGCTCGCAACGGGGCCAGGTTCGTGATGCCGTGATTCCGGCGTCCAACACAGCAGTTTGCGTTAACGGCTCGTACCATGTTTGTGCTCTTTGCTGTTGCCCTGCCCGTTGCATGTCACGATCATTCAGTACGTCGGCGGCGTGACCCCTAAGAAGGGTGGCCAGACCCACCTGGGCAAACCGGTGTTCAACACCGTAGCGGAGGCCAAGGAGGGCGTCAAACCCGACGCTTCCGTGGTGTACGTGCCACCACCGTTCGCAGGTGCTGCCGTGCTTGATGCCATCGAGGTAAATCGACGTCTTTGGGTGGGTTCGATAGTCGACGCTACACAAGAGGGACAAGAATCAAGTCGCCGTGTAGCCTGTCGGTTTTCAAGAATTATTGGAGTATACATCCGTTGTCATGTGGAGATTCTGTATCTCACCGGCGGGGTATACCCGTTGAACTCGGTCACAATTCTAGCAATTTAACACAATCATAAGATTCAATGCGGCCACGCTCTCTTGTCATGTCTTTGTCTGCAACGTACGACGCTTGTAGCCCAAACTTAACGATTGCGCCACTCGGAGTCAATAGGACCGGCATACTGAATCGACGAAAGACGAATCCGGTCTGCCTTGCGAGCGGAAGCTCGATAGTGATAAACGGGCGGCGGGCGAGAATGCCCTTTAGCGTCACCCCACATTCTGTAGTGGAACTGCCTTGAAAACACTACTGGTCGTGGATTATCTGATATTGAGGCGAGCAAGGCTGCCACCACCCCAAGTGCTGTCGCGCATGTAGTTCAGGAGGCGACGTTATTGTGTAATCCGCGCGGATACTGCCATGATTCCTTGCCTGGACGTGCTGCCATTGGCCAATTCTTGCACCAGTTGCTGTCGGGTTTCCTTGCTTTCACCCTCGCCTCACCGCGCCATATCCGTCGTTTTAGCGAATCATCACCTTTTCCTTCCCCAAGCGGAAGGATACGTTGGACACCTCCTGGCTTCCAGGGTGCTGTATCAACTATATTACTGTACATGTAATTCATCGCCGATGGCACCACTTTTCGTCGCGTCGACAAATGTTCTAGTAGCAATCGTTCTAACCCACCACCTCAACATCTTGCACTCCTCTCCATCATATGATAATGAGTCATGGTCGAAAGACATCAAAAAATGTGCCCTCCCTCCTTTTATTGGCACCTTTTTTAACGAATGCCCAGAATGAGATCCCATTGGTGGTGTGCATCACGGAGGGCATCCCACAGAAGGACATGGCGAAGGTCAAGCACGCTCTCAGGCAGCAAACCGCGACGCGTCTCATTGGTCCTAACTGCCCGGGCATCATCAAGCCTGGAGAGTGTAAAATCGGTGAGACCATGGCTTTTCTGCGTCGGTACGCCGTACTTCCTTTTTGTCCCTGCGTTGCGCAGCCTGTCGCGTCCAGGTTTATGGCGCCAACACGACCGTTCGCCTGCTGACACCGTTCTTGCTGCTCAAGCTTTGGTTCTCCTGAAGACACCCGATGATGGGGTCGATCCCGCACTATCTTGACCGCGTACATGCTTGTCACTTGTTGGTCTTGCGAAAGAGCATGCCTTGCCCCATCCACGTTTGGGTACACGTGGACTAACTGGAAGACGTCAAACCTCGCGCTTGCGTACACCTTCGCCGTCGTTTATCTCGACGCGATTCGTTCATTTCTGTCGTTAAGGAATCATGCCTGGCTACATCCACAAAAAGGGGAAAATCGGCATTGTCTCAAGGAGCGGCACCTTGACGTACGAGGCCGTGTGGCAAACCACCGTAACTGGTGAGTAAGTTGAGATAGTCATCCCTGCGTTGTTGCATACGGCACAAGTGATTACAAGCAGCAGCAGTATTACCGCAGCGAGGAGGGTCATTTCGTTGGCCTATGCTCCTCACGTGGTGGTTTTTAGGCGGGTCAGTGGGGACGATTGATTTACCCAAGTGGAAGGAGCGTTGATCATGAATCTGGCCGGGAATATTAGCACCATACGGGGATACGTCAGTGCGACCCAGCTTGGATATTTTTGAGATTACGGCAAGACATTTTTCAAACGTTTTTGTTGTTTTGGAATCCTTGTCCTTTCGTCTCTAGCCCCCCATCCTTTTTCGTTGTTAATACGTTGGCAGTATCGACAAACCGGTTGCTCTACAGCAGCAGTAGCAGAGCTCACTCGCGACATCTGTCATCGACAGGACTGACGTGAGGGTTGGTGGACATGTTCTTTTTTTCTTGCGTCGGTCAGACTCTTCTCTTTGCTGTCTCGGCAGCACGTTCAGCGCCAGGCATGCTCCGTTGCACTATGAGAGGGCCTCCATTGACCATTTTTAGCGTCTCGAACTTTTTTTTCTGCTGCTTGGGTGTTGAGGTCAGAGAGGGGCTGTCGATGTTCAAAATACCTCGGTTCTAGAGTTTCAACGATATACGAGGGGATCGAAGTTTGCATTTCGAGACAATCGTGATACAGCAGAAGGTACGCCACAATATGTTCGTGCGGGGCTTGTATTCCCGACAAGAGCGCACTTTTGTATCCGTCTTTCGGCTCCATTCTCGCAGCTGTACCCCAGACCTCCGAGGTGACGATAAACGGCGAACTGATTGACGCATTACTGCTGTTGTTTACTTTGCCATTCACCTATGATGCCACGAAGGTTGTCATCGTGAACATCCGCACGTTGCGAGCAGAAAGGCGGGCGTTGAAGCTCATCTCTGCGGTATCTGCTTGCTCTCTTGCCTGTTTTGCGCCGTCGATGATTTCGCCTTCAGACGCATACATTGTAACAGGACGACTTTGTACCGGCCGTTGCAGGCGCAGCCAAGCTGCGATAGCCGTTGGTACTTCATACCTCAACCGTATGTGCGGTGTACTACTCTATCTGCTGGCCTGAAGCTCTTTACTCGTTGGTCTACCTGATAAGGACAAGTGTCAAGAGTTCCAAAAGAAGATATTTTATAAAACCATCATAACCCTGCGTTTCCGCAACAATAAGAAGCGCACCTGCTTGGTTGGTTGTCCCTTCATCCTTGAACGTTTGTTGTCTATTACAATATACTGGCCTTCACCGTTACACGAACTTGTCGCTCTCCTCATGTGGTTTGCCTGGCGGTCGTGCAATTACCTTCCCTCCCTTACCGTTATTTTTTCCAATTACCAGGCATGGGCCAAAGCACCTGTGTGGGTATCGGGGGCGACCCGTTCAATGGTACTAACTTCATCGATTGCCTCGAAAGGTTCACCAAGGACCCAGAAACAGAGGGCATCGTCATGATCGGGGAGATCGGAGGCCAGGTACATGCTAACCTCAAAGTGAAGTTGCAAGGGGGTGCGCTGGTTGTACGTGATTCCTCTTGGCTTCCTCGGAGGTTGGAAGTACTGTTCGCATGCTTGGAGGAGGGGATCAAAAGCAGAGTAGAAGGTGCCTTCAGGGGATGGTCACTGCTGTGTATGGCGTCACAAACGTGACAAACGTCAGATTGTCCCTAACAGTAAGACGTGCGCTTGGATATTGAGTCAGTGCTATGATGGCGCTTTGTTTCTTTGTTTGCACAGACACTTGTGTGTCTATTCCACCGTGGAAGGTCTCGCCCGTTGCCCTAATGTGGCGTATGTCTCCGTTTGTCTATCTCATTCGTTGTTGCCTGTTGTTGGCGATAGGGTACACCAACACCGCACCCAACCGCCTCATCTCAGATAGCCACACTGTCCAGCGCATTTGCAATACCTATCGCTGCATCAGCGTTTGAAGAACGGCAGCCATCACACCAGCTCAATCGACATGAACAGCTTAGCACACTAGAACGTTGTGCTCTTTCGCGTGTAAAGCATTCTTTGTTACCCAACGTATTGGGTTTTAGTTGCTGTGCATCGTTCACGTGCTATTATAGTGTGAATCCCCTCAATATGACATTTTTCAGGCGGAGGAGGATGCGGCCGAGTGGCTGATGGAGCACGGGGATCCTGCTAAGCCTGTAGTGAGCTTTATTGCTGGCTCCACGGCTCCCCCGGGGAGGCGCATGGGGCATGCGGGCGCTATTATCTCAGGCGGCAAGGGCACGGCTGCCGGTAAGCGGGGATTCTGAGCATTGGATGCCCCACTGTGCGTCACACGTAGCATCTCAGTAAATCCGACAATGTTGGATGGGGCACTTGTATCAATCGTGTAATGCCAAGACGACGCGATATGTATATCGGCGCGACAAGCGTGCCGCCACTACGGTGGATTCAACCCAACGAACAACGCGGAACGTAGCACATGATCACAATACAGCACTGCAGAAGTGCATTCGTGCAGCACGAGAAGGTGAGCGATTCCAGGCAACGCCTTTGCCGCGGGTGACAGGGGTACCTCTGCCGATGAACTGGGGTACGTTTTTTTTGCATCAAATTGAATCAGCGCTCACACACAGCATCTCTGCCGTTTAGGAGCGCTCCAATCCGTTGCCACATAGAAGGGTTCCTCTCCGTCTGCCCCTCCCGCCGTGATTTGGCTTCGACTTTTGAGGGATGTCAGACAACTATTTTTCGTTGTTGACTAATTTTGAGCAGAGCGGCATGAACACCAGAAAATGCACATGAGACTGACTCACAAGACCAGTCGGAAGACATCGGGAAAACAGAAACAGCTAATTCTCGCACAGGGCGGCAGTAGATGCTGCTCTGAACATACATACCATGCTTCTACCTCCACACGCCTCCTTTATATCAAGATTAAAATTCAGACCGTCTGAATTCAAGAAAAAAAAAACACAACGGCAGGCATTCAATGAGGTCGGTTTTGCATTAGGTTTTGTGCATCTACAGCTGGGTGAGTATTAGCGCGCTCAAATCAAGCTTCTTGGGTGGTAATTTCGAGGGTCGTAGTAGCAGCCTACAATCCCCGCAAATCTCCGCAAATTAGACCGACAACAACTGCTTGTGCTCGCCGCCACCGACCCCAAATCTCCTGAGCTGCGGGTTTGCTGTAGCTGATGCCACTAGCTACTGCTGTGACCCTCCGTTGAGGGGTTAACGGTCCGTGGCGATGAGCACGGCTGTGACAGATGTTGGGTTCCGGCGCAGATTACGGACGTCTTTCAGAAACTGCTGCGACCTTCGATGTTTCAGCTCCAGTTGCAAACCTGAACGCGCCAGCACGCACCACGCCCGGTTATCTCTACTGATGGCAGTACAACGCACAAGGTGTCATTGACGGGAAGGTTTCTTTCTTTTCGTATATTGAATAAAGCATGAAAATAGGGCCAGCCTCGGAAGGGGTTGTCTGCCACCCCTTTTCGCGACAAGAGTGCAGCACTCTCTTCCCTGTATACACGAACAAGCGCTTGCCACCCAGCCATACACAAGCCGGAACGCAAGCGAGAAAAAACTATTTTTCTGCCACCCCTTTTCGCGACAAGAGTGCAGCACTCTCTTCCCTGTATACATGAACAAACGCTTGCCACCCAGCCATACACAAGCCGGAACGCAAGCGAGAAAAAACTATTTTTTTCAAGACCAGCGTGCTTACACCGGGAATCGAACCCCTGACCCTGGGTGCTAGAAGGTTGGGAGGATACGAACTAGACTCGTGGGGCAAGCGGATGGATTATTTTACGAGTAGTTTTCCCCATGTGGTGTAGTGTGGGTTCGGGCACACGGTAATGCGCACAGGAAAAAAACTCAACGCCGTGCCGTGGACCGTTCCGTGAAAAGACACAAATAGATCAATAGTCACATATGACCGCTGCCAGAAGAGGTAAGTGCTGCAGACCATGACGAGGTGGCGACTTGCGCACACCCAGGTCTCGCAACACCACTGCTGCCACCCCTACGATTATCGTCCAACCAAACCGTCTTGTTTCTACTCTGGTATGATTCCCGCCGTTTTGCGCGCATGTGTTCAGGCGCATGCCTACGGTCGTCTTTTTGAGATGCGAAAAGAAGTCGAATCGATGCAACCAAGAGTGTTAGTCGTCCCGTTTGTTCTGGACTACCAGTATCATTTTTTGCCGATGTCGGCATAATCTCGGGACACATGAGCCGGGGGTCGCACACTGCATTTTTTTTACGTGTGCTCCGCCTTCAATTTGCGGCACTTGTCTTGATTTTTTCGGCGCTAAAGATGCAATTGTTACTTTCCCTGGTCAGCCGTGAAGACGAGTTGTTGCGGTCCACACCTAGGTTCCGCACGTCCCGCACGTCAGGCTTCGAGGGTACCAACTGGACGACGCAGTCACTTTGTTGTGTAACCATGCTACATGAACAATAGCTTGAGCTTTGGATGCCTCGTTCTTCTCGTTCATTGTGTTGTGCACCCAATTTCGAAACTCTCGGAGAAAAATCCCGACACAAGGCTTACCTCTGACCCAACCCTGGGAAAGCCGCTTGCCTGACACGCTGCGAACCTCCTCTCGGCCGCGTGTTTTTGTTTCTGTTCTTGGGTCTTGGCTCTGTGTTGTACAGCCAAGTTCGCGGCTCTGGAAGACGCCGGGGTGTATATCTCTAGGTCTCCTGCACAGCTCGGGTCCACCATGGTACGCGCCTTCGAGGAACGAGGCATGACCATCTAGCGAGTTAGACAGCAGCAGCTGGCCACGCAGGGATTGATTGAGCTTTTATATCGAGGGCTATGGTCAAGAGTATGTTCGTGGACCGTCGACAGGGCGCTGTCATAAATGTGTAGTCTCGAGAGCTTAGCCCACTTGCAGTGGTTGGATTGTAGGCAAGGTTGAATGCTGAAGGCCGCTGAATTTTGAATGGGATTTGACTGGCAGCAACCTGTTTGATCAAAGTGGATCAATGGTGAAAGTTTCCAACCGAGTTAGTTCATGGTGGATAATTGCGAGGAATTTTCTGTAACTCGATTGAGTTAACGTGTGGGCACGATCAATATATTTTGTGAGGCGCCACCGTATCGAGTACGGCCTGCCCGGGTACACGAGTAACCGATGCTGATGAATGGTGTACCCGGAAGGAGTCAATTTTCTACCCAGAAATACTGTAGTCGCATAATGCCGGCGCCCGACGACTCTAGAATCCCCAGAAAAAAACGTGTACCGCACATACCCCACAGCAGTCACAGCAGTTCCACACAACCAAACCACCGACCCTTTTTGACTCGTGGATCCGTCGAACTCGCTCCAAGCGCGAGTTAGCTCGCTATGGTGCTGAAAAGTAAGCACAGAGAGGCAGAGAAACGAAACGGGCACGACCTGCCTGTCGCACTATTAGCTGCTGCTGACAGGGGTTTACGGTCCGTGGCGGTGAACACGACTGCTGCTGTGTGCCGACTACTCTGTGGTCCTCAGTCAGTCTGGGAGACCAACAATAACTTTGTGCCACCTCACTACTGTACAGCAGTACAGCAGCAGTAGTTCTGCAAGCTGGGTGGTGCACATCCTCATGAGGTTGACCTCTTGCGAGACGTGTGACCTGTATGTTACTGTAGGTGCAAGGGGAGAAAAGTTCGGTTCATGTGCCTATCGGGTTCATGTACATGTAGGATGTCGTTGCTTTGAGAAGATACTTTCATGTAGTGTTGGATATCGATTCAATAATAGATTCGATACGATATCGCCCGTGAAGTTTTCGATATCGATATTAGCGCGAAGCGAGCCGTTGGTAGCGAGCGAAGCGAGCCGTTAGTGGCGAGCGCAGCGAGCCGGCGAGCACAGTGAGAAAAAAATTGGAGCAATTAATTTCGCTCCATTTCCCATCAAGATTGCCCGCAAATAGACTAGGCCTCCGAAACCTGCTGTCAGTTTACAGCCAGCTGCTTGAAAAAACAATATGTATGTGTGTAATAGTCTATCTACATCTACACCGAGAAATGAAAATCAACTTCATCAGTTGATTACAGTGCTGGGCCCTGTTTAGTGCCGGTACGTGCACAGAGCGTTCACCGGCACTAAACCGGGCACCCGGCACTATTGCGAATAGTGCCAAAACGGCACTATTGAGGGCTGGCCAATCCCTCATTAGTGCCGTTACCGGCACTAATGAGGTTGTGTTCGATTTATGGTGTAGCGCCCACGGTTGCGGGGTCAACAGAGAACGGAATGGATCGACACTACTACTATACTACTGTTGAGTGAGGTTCCAGCGTGGGCGTGAGCAGACATGTTGTGTGGTTCCAACCTGTGGAGCCCACAAGAGTTTGTTGTAAAGTAAGATGCAGCAGTACATACATACAGTAGTTGCATTTTGGGCTACAGCCTCACCAGGACAAGTCGACGGCGAAAGTAAGATGCACGTCATACACCCGAGTAAGTTGTGACGGCACAAACTGCTTGGAAAGCTCTTGTTCGTACAAAGCTTAATCCCACTCCTCGCTGCCCACTTCGATGGTTGGTGCAGAATGAAAATAAATGAAGAAAAACCAAAAAGCGCACCAAAGACAAAAAAAAAAAAACACAACAACAGCTCAGCTGTAACCCCCGCCCTCACTACTGTACGTCGGGACAAACTCTCTCGTGTCTGCCTGGCGCACCCGCTTCGATGTTGCAAGAAAAAAAAAGAAAACGACAAGCACGACAGGCAGCGCACCGCAAAAAGTCAAACAACCGTTTAGTACCACACACAGCTGTACCCCGCCCTTACTCCGGAGCAACAAACTCTCTCATGTCTGCCTGGCGCACCCGCTTAGCGGAATGCGGTGCAATCATCGCCATCTTCGCTTTCGCTAGGTAGAGCGCCGCGTCTCCGTTGCCACTCTCCTCTGCTGCCGCTTCCAGGACGCCGAAGTGAGACGACAGTTCACCATAATAAGCCGGTGGGGCACGGCGAGCCAGCCCCGTGTTGTCATCGCCGCTGTCCTCCTGTTCGTCCTCATCCTCGCAGCCGGTAGACACGCGAGTCCCAGCCAGCTGTGAAGTCATGTCGTCCACCGTATCCTGTCTGAGAGCCTCAACCACTTCATCGTCGTCCTCGATGGTAGCCCACCCCTGAATCGCGTTCACCGCTTCCTCCACGATCGGCTTTCCGGGTTCGATGCGGAGGTCTGCCATGAGTTCGGCGATGTCCTCGTCCTCGATTCGGGATCCCTGCTGGTGCGCCTCGTGCACGCTCGTGCTCAACGTGTTGAGAGTCTCCGTGAGAGCCTTCAAGGCAGGCTCGGCGATCTGGAACCGGGTCTTTCCGTGTTGCTTGCTGAGCTCAGCCGCCATATCCTCCGGAAGAGTCTCGGCTTTGACAAAGCATCTGATCCCAGGAAGCGCAGAAAATGTCATGCATACGTTTGTTTGTGGGTGGACAACAAGCGGATGTTACATTAACCCAGTGACGATCAATGACTCATAGATAGGCGGGCGAGGACCCCTTTTTAACGAAAAACAACGGAGATGCTCGGATGTTGGAATACTTAGTCGAAAACAATCTAATCTATCCGAACAACCTTACGCACGTTACGTACCACCAAGGTTAACCCTAACCCTAACCCTAACCCTCCACCGAAGAGTGTAAGGAGCCAGACCAAACGAGGGCCCGCTTACGCAGTCTCGAAGGAGGCAACTCGCGGAGCTTCTTGGACATCCAGGGTGCCATGTTCCAGATGCTAGGTGGAGACGAAAGGCCTGACGGCGAGAGACGTGGACCATGCCGACGGAAGTCGACGAAATCATCTGTAGAGGGGGCCAGCCCACCCAAGACCGAAGTCGGGGAAGTGGGGACGAGCCCACCCAAGCCAACACCCACGGCGCGATGGCCAGAAGGCGTAAGGCCACAAGAGCGGATGAAGAACACGCTCTCCTCATCGTCATTCGGTGTCAAGCGGCTGCGACCAGATCGGTCACATTCCGCCGCATCGATCGGAAGGCGAGAGAGGAAATCAGCGTTGCCATTTGCGGAACCCTCTTGCGGTACTCGAGAGTGTAATTGTAGGCGGTAAGAAATTCGAGCCAACGCTGAACGCGGTTCATTGTTCTCTCCCACCTTGGCAAAATGCTCAAGAGATTCGTGGTCGGTAAAAATGCGAAATTGCGTACCCCACAAATAACCGCGAAGTCGGTTGATACACCACACGATGCTACCCGCCTCGAGGTCGAGGGGAGTCCAATGACGTTCAGAGTCCAAAGTAGCTCGGCTGATGGAAACGATGGGTCGGATGGAGCCATCCGGCTGTTCTGTTCTTGTTCGAGAGTCCCACCGAACCCATCGCGACTAGCATCACAGTAGAGACGGAAAGGTCGCGAGCCGTCCGAAACGGCATCCCAATCCGGATAAACCAAGACAGGAGGGTTGGGTAACTCAGGCAGCAGGACGCGAACAGCTTGCTCCATGGCAGGGGTGAAGACGAACGTCGCCTGCTTCTAGAGAAGAGTGGTCAGAGGTCGAATCCGCGTAGCCATATTGGGAAGGAACTTGCGGTAGTAGCTGAGGCCGCCGAGAAGGAGCGAAGTTGCTTAACATCCTTGGGCATGGGCATTTGGGTGAGGGCCGCAACCTTGGCCCCGTTAGGCCGAACAACGTCGGGAGAGATGGTGTGGCCGAGGATGTCCGCTTCGGTAGCGCCAATGGTGGCCTTCGGTGGGGCGAGTTTCAAGTTGTGTGTACGCAAACGTTCAAACAGAGCGCGCTGGTATCAACATGAGAAGCAGGGTTGTCGTCGAAAACGATCACATCATCCAAGTACGATGCAACACCGTGGAGATTTTTGATGACTTCGTTGACCACCTTGCAAAACCACCCAGGGGCAGCAGAACTGCCTTGAGGCATCTTCAACCACTCAAAAAGCCCGGAAGACGTCACGAACGCCGTCAAAGGGACTGTGTCACGGTGAACCGTGATTTGGTGGAACGAAAACTTCTTATCAAAAAGGGAATAAATTCGCCCTTTCAACAACTTGTTCAAAGTATCACCAACTCGAGGGATCGGAAGCTGGCTCAAAGCACAAAGCTTGTTGAGCTTGCGATAATTGACAGTGATGCGAACACCACCAGATTTCTTCGGTATGACTACCACGGGACTCGAGTAGGGCGAGGTCGAATGTTGGATCAGACCAGCCGCAGGATATTGATCAAGGATCGCGTCAACTTGTTTCGCCACCGGGGGGTTAACGCGGTATGGACGAGACGTGACGGGTGCACTGCCTGGAGGAACTGTAAGCATGAAAGGAAAAAGCGAACAAGATCCAAAGTCGGTGGGGGAACTCGAGAAGACATCATGATAGTCGCACAGGACGTTACCAAGCTGAGTGATGACATCTGGAGTCCAACCCGGACCATGGAGACCAAAAGAAATCTCACGGAGATGGCAGCGGAGCTTATCCTACACGCGGGAAAAACTCTGACGTTGTTCGGACGTCAACCGCTCGAGAAGAGCAGGCGGAGGCGACGAAAGAGAAGCACTGGCAGAACCAGGGTCCTCTTTGCCGCGTGGCGACGGCGCGGGTCGCTCATGCAAATTGTACACGAAGGGGTCATCAATGCGACGCTCGGCAGACGAATCAATGCCACCTGTCGAAACAGGACCCGGAACCCAGTTGCCCGAAGCAGCGGTGGGATCTTGAGCCGCAGATTGAAGACCATCGCTCAAACTGTGACGAGACACAGCACTGAGAGGCACGCGAAGAAGGGGAGCCGAAGCTGTACCCAGAATGTCGCCTGGTTAGAGGGAAGAGATACCCGCGAGCGGGAGTCTTTGGCAACCATTTTGCACAAAATGTTCCTCGGAAGAAAACATAGCACATTGTGGAAGAATATCCACCAGATAGTTACCTACGAGAGCTCTGGAGAGCCATCGCTGCGCACCAAATTAACCGGAACAAGGCTATGTTCGGGGTGAAGTTGGACGGAATGTTTCCCAGCATAGCGAAGTTGGTAGTTACCATCTGTGGAAGGCAAATCGTGAGCAAATGCGGTGGCACCGCAACTGCCATGCTGAGCCAGAGTAAGCTCACCAAAAACACGGTCACCAGGGCGTTTCGCACGCAAAGTGCGGTAAGAGCGGTCGCTAAACCGCATCCAACTGTCTCTCCCGAGGAGCACATCATGATGCATGACACCATCGGGAACAACGTACGCCCAAACAGCGAGAGAGGAAGTAGGCAGGCGCTTGCGAAGAAACTGCACGCTCGAACGGACAATAGTCGAAGTTTCGCCGAAACCTCCCCAACAGCGAGGTTGGGTTTGTTTCTCAGACAACGACGAAGCGGCCGAAGCGGCTTTCATGGATTCCCACGCAGATGCACTAATAAAAGACTACGGGGAACCCGTGTCCAAAAGGGCAACACATCCAAACTGAACAGAAGCTGAACCACTGTGAGTGAGGATTTGGGTGGTGAAAGAGTCATCATCGATGATAACAACACCATCAACCAAATCCGGACCTTGCTCAGGAAGCAAAGAAGAGGAAGAGGATGGCGGGGTGCACCCGGAAGACCAGTGTCATGATCCGATGGAACATTCGCAGCGTATTGTGAAAATGACGCGAATCGTTCAGTCGACGGAGGGCTTGAGGTCGTCCGGAGACGTTGGTGTGTGGAAGGGCTAACTTCATAGACCGCGTTGTGTTGAGATGACGTCGAAACGTGATCGCTGGGGGGCAGCAAACGAGAGCTGCGCTCGGGTGGCGGGGCATTACATCGCAAAAGACTGCGTACTCGTTGAAGGGCGTTGCCCAACAAATTGAGGCCACGCCATCGAGAGGTGTATTGAGCGTCAGGATCATCGGCTTGAAGGCCAATGCCCCAAATACGGTCGTAGGGGCTGGCTTCGGCAAGGATTTTGTCGCCAGATCCGAGAAGATGATCGCGCAACTCGGAGTTTTGACTAAATTTTGTGTAAGAGCATAATATTTTCGCGCTCGCGTTCCCAAAGAGGTGGGTCGAAACCACGGACACCGCGGCCAAAATTCTTGTGCAAGGCAGGATCGGACACGCGCATGATGTGCTGTAAAGCGCTACATGGTCGTCGAAAAGACGAGCTTTTTCCTCAGCGAAAAACTGCTCAGCACACGAGTATACCACTCCATCGACCACAAAAGTCGACGGTGTCCGCGGAGAGGAGGGCTGCCTAAAGAAGACCATGTCAGGAGTACAATACTCGTTAGACGGGTCGAAGACAGAGGGAACTGCAAAAGTCGAAACACCTGGAGTGCGGTCAGCCGAAACTGAGGTGGCAGCCGAAGCTGGTGTAGCCGAAGCGGAGGCAGCCGAAACGCCCGCAGTGTAATGTACGGCATGGACGTCCATGGGGACAGTCTCGGGTATGTCAGAGACCGGCGAAGAACCGACCGGAGCCGGATTGTTCGCAATAATTGGGCCAGCGATATCGCGCTGGGTGCGCCCCAATTCTAAACCTGAAGAAACTCCTCGTAAGGTGTCATTCAACAGGCCGCTTTCGCTAGGAACGGCCGCCAAGGCCGGGTCGGTTAAAGAACCAAACCGGGCGTGGTGCTCCTGGCCATTCCTCCGTGACAAGGTACGCGAGACCGCCGGCTGTTCGGAGGTCACGCCGGGAGGGTCTCCCGAAGCGGTGGTGTCAACACTGTCGACGTCGGTCGCGGCGGCCTGGTATTGGGCGCCGTGGGGCGAGCGTGCGTCGGAAGGGATGGAGCGCTCCAAGACGATCCATGTTCGAAATATCTCGTGGCGGAATCTGATGGTGTTCGGCCGTCGGGACCAAGAGAACAATGTGATTCGAAGCCAGGCGAATATTTGACCCTGCAACTTGCCGGTCGGAACCAGTAAAGTTAGCTACCGGTGCAACAATCGAGGGCGAACCCTCAACGGAAGCGAGCACAGACGAGTTGAGCGTATCCGAAGATTCACCCGAGGTAACCAATTCAGGCGATTCCTCCTCAATCGTCCAAAGCGCATGGCTACGGCCGGTCTGATCTGCAGACGACGGGGGGAACGAACGAGCGGTGCCCGACAAACGAGCGGTACTCAATGGCCCCGAAGGTCCTACGGTTCTGTTCCCGCACCTCAAGGCCGCACTCGCGCCAGACTGGTTAGTTTCTGACGGAGCGCCAGCCCGAAGAGGCAGAGACGCAGAGGTGGCAGACGATAAGTGCGATGAAGAAGGTGGGACGAGAGCATATGTCTGGATACAGACCTGATCAACACTGGGAGAACAACGGATACCGAAGTATGGTTGTTATTGTGCGGCACCGAAGTACCAGAAGGGATAACATTCACCGAAGTGTGGTTATCGTCGCGTAAGACCGAAGTGCTAGAGGCAACAGTGTGTGGCGGCGCGACAGATACCGAAGTATTGTCGTGGTTGCATAAAACCGAAGTATTAGGGGCAACAGAGCGTGACACACGAGCGTCTTGTGAAGAACGAGACGAAGTCCCCGAAGATGCTGAAGGCGGTCCGAGGGAAGTAGGCGAACCACCGCCGATGAGTCATCCGCTGCGAGAACGACCATCATTTTGGAAGTTGCCAGGTTGACGGGCATTGTGATTGGTCGAAACCATGATGCCAGACGAAGGACCGGTGTGTGCATGTGTTTGTGGTTGATAGAGGGACAGAGCACCAGTGTGGTGGGTGTTGACCGAAGGGTGTTGCTGAGAGTGAGAGTTACCCGCAGAATTTCCCGGGGCATTCCCACTGTAGTGCGATTGTGTCTGATGAGTGTGAGGGGAACTACCACCGTCGGAACGGCGATTTCCAGCGTGGTTTCGACGCTGAGAGGACAAAGAGGAAGAGTGCTGGTGGCGTCTACCCTGATTGTTTTGGCGGTTGTCCGCACTTTTTCGGCGAAAAGACCGCATACGGCCTTGCCAACGTCTAAAAGCAGCAGAATCGTCATTGAGGAGGCCCAACTCGGGGTTCAACAACCCACTAGAATTTGTGAACGGTGCAACGCATTGCTTCATGGAATGGTCTTCACCCGAGCAGTTCAGACAGTGATTCCTGCTTTCGCGGAAGGCGAGCCTCTTGTGTCAACAAAGGAGTCCACAACAAAGGATCATCCGTGTTACGAAAACTAGAAGTGAGAGCGTATACATCAGACCAATCGGCTTGCGAGGCACGCCAAGAATTATAGTTGCGTGTGAAAGGGTCGGCATCGTGCGATTGTACCGGCAAACCTACAGGGTTCTGAGCAGAACCTGGTGTCCACTGGCCCGAAGGCGCGGCAGCGCGGTGTTGGGACCGCCGAGGCTGCGAGGAGCCACGCGTCGAAGACAACGAACAAAAAAATGAACCGCCGATAGCCGGGGTTTTATTTGTCGCTAGAGGCGCGAACGCCTCCCACATATCCGCAATCGACGCAAAGGGTGTGACAGCCGTGGCCAGAGCACACGGGTACAAAACCGGAGACAAACTCGGAAACTGCTTGCAGACCGAATGCCGCACTATTTAGAACCATGGATACACTAGGAGCCAGAGTACGCTCAGAGCCAGTCACAGACGAAACCAACGAACGGAAAGCACGAAGGTAATCCGCGAAAGAAGTACCATCTGCTACGCCAAATTGTTGTAGCCGTAAAAAACGACTCTTGACGATCGCCGACATCAACTTGCTCTGCAAGATGACGCAACAGCAACTGAAAAGCTTCTGGTCCAGTGGCGCCGCCGTCCAGGCTTCTCTTCACCTGCTGAAAGTAATCAGTGATGGAGAGGACGAGATCGGCAGTGGAGGGCTTGTAAGGGGTGATCGCACTCAAAAGTTTCTTTTCGAGGGGTCGTTCCCACCCACGCACGAAATCGGTACCATGCAACCCATCACTCTGCTCATCACACAACAACGAAATGTCGGATAAAGCCGTACGTGTTGTGTGAAGAAGCTGTTCATAGCCATCTCCCGGCAACAGAGTTGCAGGAAAGGACATGGTAGCGACACTCTCGACTTTTTTCAAGTTGAGGGTGATGTACGCGCGTTTCACTGTGGTGACATGAACCGCACGTGCATTAGCATCGGTCGCATCAATCGTGGCTTGACGAGCATGTGCGATGTTCGAAGAAAGTGGCACAACACGATCATCAATAACAACGGGGGGTGTGACAGCAGCTACCGAAGCAGCAGGGGGAGCATGGTCCGAAGACAACACAACATGCGGAACACCCGGCACAGGTGGTACAAACGCCGAGGGGGAGGTTGGGTGCGAAAACCCAGGGTTCTGCACGATTCCTGAATCTACAGCGTGGTGAGCGGTAGAAAAAACAGGGGGGGCTGAAGCCGGAAGGTTCGAAAACGCAACACGAGTTTCCGAAGAAACGGGGGGGGCCGAAGCCGGAGGAACAAAATCATCACGCAAAAAGAAACGAGCACCTGAAGTCGCGTCCATAAGGGACGGAACTACTTGCCTTTGGCGGCCCGGCTTGCGGGACAAGCTGGTGTCTGAGCCCGACCCGGTCCCGCTCTTGCTCTTGGAGCCACGAGCGCCATCCGCCACGCTTGGCCACCTTTCTCTCCCGGCTCCCGCCCACCGAAGAGGACGAGGGCTCCGGGGGTCGACGCGATGCTCCGGCCGAGCTCCAGCCAGACTTCTCTCCCGAGCTACCAGGACCACTCACCCGACTCGAACGTGACGGTTGTGCTTTCTTGACACGACCCGGCGCTGGCTGCTGGAACCCACCGGAGGCCTCCGAAGACGGGCCACTGCAGCCAGGGTACACCCACGGGAGCAGTGGCGTGGGCGTTGGCCGTGCGTATCCCAGCGAGGAAACGGCCGGCCAGATCCCGAAGATCCGGACGGGAGGTGTTGGCCACATCCACCGCCTCCTGGATGGTGATGACCGCCGGCAACGCGATGGCCACTTCCGTGGCCAAGTCCCTGACCAATTGGCTATCCCCAGGAAGGAAGTTGAACTGATGGTATTGCGCCACATCAGCCAGTTTGGCCGGGGTGAACCTGAAGTCGCCGGACTCGAAGGTGATGGGACCGTGCCGCGACGACGAGGAGCGGGTGACCGGGCTGGAGGAAGCTGCAGCCGCATACGTGCGAGACGAGGCGGCAGAGGTGGTCGGTGCAAAAACAGCTCTCCCGCCGGCTCCCGAGACGCGGGGCGACCGCGCCGCACGTTCACGGAGGTTCTGATCACGCCGTTTTCCGGCCTTGCGGCCAGCTTCGACAAGGGCGTCCTCCTGGCGCCGGTCTGCCGTCAGGGTGGCGGCCAGCTGACTCCGCTGATGGTCGAATTTCTTTTGAAGAGCCTCGACATCGAGGATTTGCTGCGCGTTAGAAGCTCGCGTCACTCACAGGAGCTTGAGCTCCTCCTCGCGGGCGGAGACTTCCTGATGGAGCTCCTCGTTGGCGAGGTCGTCCTGTGCTTGTTGGACGGCCGCTCGGTCGGCATCGACGGCCGCGCCGCTCGCCATGCGAACGGCGTCCGTGCAGGCGGTCGAACGTGCCTCCGCGGACATGACGTTCCACAGAGCCTGAGGGAGCCACAGCGGGCAGGAGAGGGGTGCAGCCGTGGCCGAAGCCGTGGCCGAAGCTGGGGGTACTGCCGAAGCAGGGGTGGCGGACGAAGCCGAGGGCGCCGCCGAAGCAGCGGTGGTGGCCGAAGCCGAGGGCACCGCCGAAGCAGCGGTGGTAGCCGAAGTCGCAGACGCCGCGGGGGGTAGGACCATCGGGACACGATCGGCCGGCCTGCCGGTGACTTCGGACCTCGCTCCGCCACCGGTGGTTGAAGCCCGAAGCTCTGGATTCGACAGCCCAGCAGAAGACGTCGTCTCGGGCTTGACCATAGGAGCCGTGGCCACCATCGCAGTACGGCGAAGGATCGTAGAGATGGCGGTTACGGCGCTCTGCGATTTCAAGACGAAGCAAGGCATCAGCCGTAGCAGCACGTTCATGCGATGAGGAAAGCATGGGGGGGGTGGGGGCACCATGTTAGAAAAAGTAAAAGGTGCAGCGGCAGAGGGCACTGCGAAAACAATCGAAGTCGCAGCTAGGGGCGCCGAAGCAGAAGCTAGCATGGCAAAATCAGTCGAAACTGTAGGCTCGAGACCCGCCGTGTGAACACGTGAATCTGTGAAAAATGCGGGTAGAGGCGCATCTACGGGCATAGAAACAGCGGTGTGTACAGCAGTCAAAGCAGCCGGCACAGGGCCCTGTGTGAAGATAGTGGGGGCGGGGAAGGGGGCAGACGACACTTTACGCAGAGTCGAAACGGTACGCAGAGGCGTAGCTGCAGGAATAATAGCATCGCCAGCAGTCGAAACTGTGGGTAGGGGCGGGGCTAACGGAATGGGCAAGGGTACACGTGCAGCAGTCGAAACCGCAGAAACAGGTGCACCGGTAGTGGGAACATGAAAGGCATGTGGGGGGGCAGACGGCACAGTACGCAGCGTCGAAACGGCACGCAAAGGTGGGGCTGCAAAGGCAAAAGCACCGCGAACAGTCGAAACTGTGGATAGAGGCGGAGCTAAAGGGATGGAGGCAAATACACCTGCCGCAGTCGAGACCGCAGAAACAGGTACATCAGAAGCAGTCGAAACCGCATATGTAGTCGAAACTACTGAAGCTAAAGCATCGGAGGCAAAACGAAATTGCCTGTGTGGGCGAAACCACGGAATCAAATGCATTGGAAGCGACCGAAAGGGTCGGGGTAGCCGACGCTACGGTGGGGAGTGTACCAGAGACAATCGAAATCACCCGTGTAGTCGAAACTACTGGAACAGACGGATGTGATGCGGCGGAATCTGCAAGCGGTGATGTCACTGAAGCAGATGCACGGCGGTCACGAAGCCGTTGAGTGCGAGCCGCTGCTTGTACACGATCGCTACGAGAAGAAAAAGGAGGGATCGCCGGCACTGTATAGTCAAATTGCAACGTGCTGCGAGAAGCCGAGCGACTGGACAAGCGCGGTACTACAGGGCCAGCAACACGGTCGAAACCGATGTCTGTCCCAAGAGCAGAGTGCTCAACGGTGGATGGAGCGAGAGGAAAATTCGAGTCGACATGTGGCTCACGCGGGAATTCAGAAAGCTCATCACCAGCAGCCGACGAGACGGACTGCTGTGGTACACCCAAAGGCACAGAGGCAGAAACCGAAGTTCCAGGTGTGGGTGCTGGCGGTTTGAGGACAGCACCCACGGGGTTAGCGTCGGCCGAAGCCGGCGAGGCGAACCTCTCCCGTGTGCGTTGAGCGCGAAGCTCTGACAAACGAGCGGCTTCGGCAACAGGGTCAGCGGCGCGAGCAATGTCCGAAGACAACAGCGGTTGTGTGGTCTGACGACCAGCTGCTGGGGACCCGAAGGTCGCTACGCGGGGCGATGACACTGGCGAACGCGAACGTTCCGAATGCTCAGGACTCGCCGAAGCAGAGTCCGAAGAGCCGACGCTAGGTTGAGACATACCGATAAGCGAGGCGAAGCTAAGCTGTGGTTGGGACGAGAGCGCAAAAAACTGCAGCAGCAGCCTAAAGCACCAAACCGTGCCAAGACACAGCCAACCCAGACAACACCGTACGAAGAAGCCGACAACGCCGAGTGTGGTGGTATGCACGCGTGATGAAGTCTGGTTGACCCGTGAAGAAGAACTCACTTGTTATTACTCTTGGAGAACAGCAGCAGCAGTAGCTGTTGCCTTGGGTATCGGTAGGAAAGACACCAAGGGGCGCAGGATCCTCAGTACAAGCAGGGGCTACTAAATATTAATAGATCCTTGTCCCCTGTTTTATCCTTCCGCGGGGAGTTACATCTCTCCGCGCCTTCTAGAAGGAACCATTCTCTTCTATGTTCCGTCTACACATCTGAATCCTATAACAATGGGCGGCGCGGGAGAACATATTTACTTGGTCCTTTTTGTCCGGCCAGGTGTCTGTCCTCTCGTTGTTGGGGTTATTATGTGTGTGCGAGGGGCACGGGAGAACAATATTTCTCACCATTGCCGCCTGACGTGGTAGACGAAGGCGTGCGGTTGGAGGCTTCGTCACCGAATGTCAAGGGTGTCTGTTACATGCGGAGGGTATTATTATCTCCCTCATGTATATGTATATACAACACGGACAATATAGTAGATAGGCAAGGTGAAAGGTTATCTTGTTTTTTGTAGGCGTAGGCGCATCGAGCAGGCTTTTCGCGACCGGCCGCGCTGCTGATAGGAGCTTTCCAACAATGGTCCTATCTGTTTTTTTCGTCCTATATATCTATGTGATGTAATGTAGAATATATATATGTTGTGTGCAGCGTTGTGTGCAGTGAATATCGTCTCCTACATAAATACATCGTCTCCTAAAACCGAAAATTTGAGATTGTGTACAAGGTTTTGGGCGCTGCGCGCCCCCGCTTTATTTGAAGCGATTCCAAGGCAATGTTTTCTCGAAGTAACAGAAGGAGTGCGAAGCCGGAGTAGCTACAGAGGAGTGGGAGGAGTGGGCCGGGGTAGCCATCGAGAGTGGAGGTAGTAAAGGAGTGTACATTTCGTATTTTCCGGACCTTTAGAAGGGGGATTAATTATCGGAACCGGAGCACACAACACCGTTGCTGGAATCGGAGCAAACAACAGACCATTCCGACGCGAGAGCGGTGAAGAGAGAAAAAAAGCAAAAATTTAAAGACAACGTGGATACACAGACACACACACACACCGAGAGGAGAGAGAGAGAATACGGTACCAAAAGGTGATGGGAGGTGAGTGCATACTGTCACAGTGGTTATAACGCTATCGCTTAGGGTAGCTCACTCATGGGTTAGCGTAACAGGCACTGGCTAGGGTTCAATTAGTTTCATCCATTTCATGGTCAGTTTCATGGTATCTCGCCATTGGACTCAAGTTGGGGGCTAGCAAAAGGGATACAATCCCGGTGGGTCTAGCCCTGTGGGTCTAATCAAGGTGGGATTAGCAAGGGGGGTCTAGGCAAGATCTATCCAGATCTACCTCTCATGCTTTGACTCACAGACTGGTTGCTTCTTAGCGGGTGGGTCAAGGTTCCTCTTCCGAGATTGGCCGTGTTAACAGTGAGCGATCACCCAAAACACGTGTTGAGGCGGAGCTCTAGAGGGGCTCCGCCAATGATTCAGGTACCCCCTGGGGTAAACCCTAGCCCTCCTCAAACCATCTCGTGAAACGGAATGAATCTCAGTATTTAGCGCCCGTTCATGCTACCGTGACATCCCCCCAGCATAAATGTGTCGAAAAACACAAAATGCTAAGGAGGTAGCAGAACGTGCGCTTCTCCCTCCTGAGATCATACCACGCCGGCAATATAGATCTGAAAAGGGAGGATGCCGCCCTCCCCAGGTTAAACCACAAAAAATGGATTTGAACCTCGAGAGGACGGATGCCGGTGTGTTCGACGTCGATGTTACATTGCTGAAATCATCGACCCCGAATGACGGCCGTTAGTACTTTGGCTGCCGTATACCGGACTCCTTGACGATGACGACCTTGAACTGAAGAAGGCGATCGTCCACTGAAGAAGGTGATCTTCCACTGTTGAAGATGTTCTTCCACAAACAGTCTCCACAGACCGACGACTATGACGACGATCTTGCATCTTGACCGACGATCACCGACTTTTGAGGATGATCTTCCGCTGTAGAAGGCGATCTTGGAACTCCTCATTCGTAACACTGCCGTCACACCCCCCCCCAGCTTCCCGCATGGAGGACGGAAGATGGCTGGCAGTGTACGACTTCACGATTCTTGAGCGGTCAGCGGTGGGAGTCTGGTGGCAAGATCCATTCCACACCTTAGCTCCCTGCGATTGAGCTCTTCCCAATCTCCGTCGCTGAACTCCACTCTCCAATACGGATAATAGAAATCGCAGACCTTCCCTCTGCTGAGCACAATGTTGTTCTGTTGATCCATGAGCTCCCGTCCAACCATGGTTCCACAGGGAAATTCCGCGAGAGCTTCGGTCCACGTTGCTACTTCGCATTCTCCTCGCGACGGTGGTCCCGGGGGTCGTGGTGCGATATTCTCCCCGTGAAAGTCTTCCCACAGGGCATGAAAAACCATCAAAGTGCAGAGGCGAGAAACTGTCCCTGGCAGTGTCTTCGGTGATCCACGGAGAAGAAGTGGTGCCATCCTGATACTTTCCTCTATACTCCCATGCCCATGCGGACGCTATTCCTCCAGAGCCCTGGACCACCCGTCTATTCACCAAAGTATACAGAGGTGCCGCGACGACGGAGTCTTCACCTAATCCTAAATCCGGCGACCATACAAAATGACCAAACTCATCTTCGAATGGATGTCTGATGTCTTGTGGTCGAGAATGAAACGGCTTGAAGTCCGTGGCTGCCACCGTCCTCTGGCGGATTTAACGCCCATGCAGTCTTACTGTAAAGCTCAACCCCTCTCGCACGACGTGCACGACTTGCCACGGTCCTGTGAAGTGGTCATGGGCAAGTTTAGGGTGGACGCCATCCCGGTAGAGTGTACTGGCGCTCTCCTTGACCAATACCTTGTCGCCCACCTTAGCCTTGGTGCCTGGTGATGCACGTTTGATCCTCGCGTTCTGGAGTTCCCGGTGTCTATTCCGATTTTCCTGTCTCACTTTTAGCACTTGCATCACTTCCACAGTCTTCCTTCTCGTTTCCTCCACCGTCCTCTCCAACGGCAATGCTGGGCCCGAGTTGTCTAGTGATGGCGACATTTGATCAAACGATGTCCTTGGCGCCCGTCCAAAGAGCAGTTGGTATGCTGACTCTTTGTTTGGAAGGCTCTCATCCGGTATCGTACGATGGGCCCAAGCGACCACTGCCACATACTCATCCCACCTGTTCGGCCATGCCTGGCAGAGCTCCGACAGCATCTCTTGCAGCACCGCTCCCATCCTCTCGACTGTTCCCTGTCCTCTAGGATGGTTGGAGATTCAGAAAATCTCTCAGCATTGGCGCTAATGTGTGCTCTTGCATCACTCGAGCTACATCTCGCATCTTCTCAGAGTTGGTGGTACCTCGTAGTTGTCCCGGTTGGTGGTTAGCTTCACGTAATCTTACCACGATAGCTCTTGCGCTTCCTGCAACGACCCGGCGTCGTTGGGGTGTGCCGTAAAAGCTGTTGATAGGGGTTTACGGCCCATGATGTGTTCCCTTGTAACCGTCACCACCGGCTCCTCAAACGAGAATATCTCCTTGTTCTGACGTCCCCGTTTTTAAGAAGAAGCATCCCTGTCTTCTCAAAAAGGCACCGACCGTGGGTGTAGACGGTGCGGTTCTCTCCACATTCTTCTTCTACTGAGATAGTTTAGCTGTCAAATTGGGATCCTCGCTCTTCTTGACTGCTACCACAAACACTCTCCATTTGTTGTGGGTATCCCGACTGCTGTCGCTGACAAAGACGCTGTTGCCGTTTCACAGCCCGCCAGGTGCAGTTCTGGGTGAAGAATGTTCTTCCATCTCTCTGACCCTGCAAAGCCTACAGGACTCTCCATTACCAGGATCTGGATGGGGGACGACAAGAAAATGTCTGCATTTCGCCCTGTCCTCGCTCCTTCGTCTGGACCATCCTCAATGGCGCACGCATTGCCAATGAGGATTTCGGGTTTATACTCAAGGATTTTGTGGCGTGTGTCGGACTCTAAAGGCTGACGAATCAATGTTGCATCACCGGCTCCTCCGTTGACTCTGATGCATTCCATGGTCTTCCATTCCGAGTCAATCACACATGTTACGTCCAGCATACCCTCAACGGCTTGTAATGCTCCACCTGCCCCTCGACGGAGAACAGCCGCCCTCGGCAGTCTTAGTGTAAAGAGACCTTGCGCTTGTTGATACGCCGCTACGTACTCCTCGTCCCTCGGTGTCAGCGCATCAGGTGTGATCTGCAATGCATAGAACACACTGAGATTCTCCAATTCTCTGTCATCGACCTCTGTTGGCCCCAGGTCAGCCAAGCAGATGCCATCGAGTTTGATGTCTTCCTTGTTGAGCATGACAAACTCCGGTTGTGAGTCACTTCTCTCCTCTTCTTCCGCAAGTTGTGAATGTGCCATCCTTTGCAGAGGAACCCCTTCCAACACTGGTCCTGCCGGCCCGCTCCCCCTTACTTCGCCAGCTTCATCACCCGGTAATGTGGTGTCGACATCGGGTTCGCCAGAGCCTTTCCGCCGGAGTCGAGAGAGAGCGTCTGGAACGACATGGTCTGTTCCCCTTCTCCACTTCAAGACCATATCATACGCCATCATCTTTAGCGCCCAACGGTGCATCTTTGACGATAGGTTTTGGCTAGTGAAGAGCCGCACCAGGGCCGCACAGTCCGTGATGAGGGTGCTGAAGGTAAATCTTGAAATGGTCTAGTGCATACAACACTCCCAGAACCTCCCGATCGTTTGACGACAGTTTTTCCTCTGACCAGGACAACCTCTTACTGGCGTATCCGACCGGAGCCTCTCTGTTCTCCACCTGCTGTGTCAGGACTGACCCTGCCGCGATCAAGCTGGCATCCGTATGTAGCGTGAAGGGTTCCAGCCAATTAGATAGTACCAGCACTGGGTATGTGGTCAGTTTCTCCACGAGTTTCATATACGCCTCAATTTGTGGAGGCCCCATGACGAATCGTTTGTAACGGGCTCGTTTAGAACTAAATTCCTTGTTCCTCCAGGATGTCCGATAGTGGAGCGGCGATGGCACTAAACTTGGGTACGAATCCCCTCAAACAGTTGGCTAGTCCAAGGAAGGACCTCAACTCTCCCACCGTCGACGGCGTATCCATTTCTTGCACGGCTGTTACCTTCGATGGTGCTGGTCGAGTTCCATCCCTTCCGACCATGACCCCTAGGAACTCGAGCTCTGGCAATAGAAACTCGCTTTTCACGAAGTGACCTGTGTACCCTTTTCGTTCCAGGATAGTGAGGACCTTCTCCAGCAGTACAAAGTGTTATTCCAACGTCTTTGTGTGGAGTGCGATGTCATCCAACCATTTCTCCAAGCCCTTGCCCAATAACTCTCGCAGATTATCACCCAACGTGGCTGAGAAGACGGCGGGGATTGTGGTGATACCAAAGGCGCATCGATTTGACTCCAGTAGACGTCCCGTGGGGTCCCTAAAGGCCGTCTTATGTTTGTCCGTCTCCTCAAGTTCCAGTTGATGATATGCCTGTGCCAAGTCGAGAGATGAGAAGAACTTACGCCCTTTCATCCGATCGAGCATGCCCGTAAGGTCGCCAAGTCCACCACTATCCTTCTTGATGACCTTGTTGAGATCTCTGTAGTCTGTGTATGTGCCGTCGGATTTAGGTACAGGCACAATCCGTGAGCACCACGAAGAGGTGGATAGCCTGAAGGTTCCCGCTGCCAGTCCCCGATTGAGCTGTTTCATCAAGATGTCAGCCATAGGAGGACTCCACCTCTGAGCTTTGCTGGCGATTGGGGTGACGTTTTCGTCTATGAGTGGCAGTCCCACCTTCCGTCCATGTTTAATCTTGACGACCTTCGCGTTCTTCGGGAAAATACTCCTAAACGTGTAGAGCAATGCTAGCAGTCTCGCTCGTGTCGCCGGGCTCGTCTGGCCTGTCTTGGCCGTGCTTACGTCCACCGATTGCTCCTCGTGCCTCTGGCTTTGTTCCAAGGTCTGTCGTGTGCCCATTAACTCGGGTGTTGCTTTCCCCGGCAGTGGTTCTTTCAGGAGTAGTCTAAGTAGCATTCTTTCGACATCACTACAGTTAACCGCTATCTCCCGCGCGACTTGGTTGGGTTGACTCAGTAATGGTCTCGTAAGAGGTTGCTTTGTTAACCACTTTGATCTTCATCCTGACACTCGGGTCCCACCACTGAACACCTTTCGCGACTCCAAGTACACCTCCCTTTTCCATATCAAAAGGTGCCACCGGAAAAACCAACACAGTTTTGTACGGTATTGGACCTTTTACACGTGCATCCACCTCGACACTCACGCGGCCAGGTACGTTGATTTCTTGGTCAACATAGATGGGCCATGTCAACGTCCCATCATCCTCCCACGCTGTTGACCCTAATTCCAGAGCCTCCATTGCCAGCACTTCAGACGGCGGTGATTGTCGAACGTCTTCCTCTGCTTGATCCTCCACCGTGTAGAACGCTCGAGTTGGTTCGATCTCCTCGTTTGGTCTCCTATGTAGTCTTAGCTTTCACTCTCGAAGGCTCCATGTATGGCAGCAGTGGGGTGTTCGATCAGATGTGGGTGATGGTCGAAACCACCCAGACCCCGAGCCTCCAAAGTCTATTATAGTATGCTGTTGTATAGAACGCATGAACGCAGTGCCTAGAATGAGACCTACAGGAAGTCCCTCCACGACTCTCACTCTCACACCGAAAATCTCATCAATCAAGGGAAAGACTAAGAACAGCACACATGTCCCTCGAATGGTCATCGGAGCTACTCCACTGTCACTCGGACTAGCTGCTCGTAGTCGGCCCCTTCCCTTCGTTGACACCATATTCTTTCCTCCGTGTATGTTTGTTTCTTTCCACTCCTTGAATGAACTTCCAAGACGCGTGATCGTCTCCTCCCGCACCCGAGTCCACCAGCACCCCCACTGCCTAGGTCGTTTGCCTTGTTTGTTTATTCCATAGATTCGCTTTGACCCATGCTTGCTGGGACCCTCGAGGTGGCGGAACTGTCTTGTTTGTGGGAGTCACAACGGCAACTTCATTGCCCAGGGCGCTGTCGCAGGACTCCCGCATTGATTGGATGCCTATCCTGTGTGTTCCCCAGGAGTCTTGCTCCTAGGGCGCACCCTCAGTGTGTGACGATGAGTGCTCTCCCTCCTCGTCTTCAAAGTCCATCTCCTCTGGCAGCGCCTCCCTCACATCACCCCTTGTCTCCTCGTCCTCACGCGAGAGTTGTTCCAAAGTGATCATAGCGAGATGTACTTTCGCTGAGACCCTCTCCTTGTAGGGGTAGATTCCAAAGGGTACTTTTTCATGACTACTGCGTAGACTACAACACTGCTTTCTAATTTTTTTGCTCTTTTTTTTCTCTCTATTTTTTCTCTCTTTTTCTGTGCCAGATAATAGCCTTGTCTCTGCTTGCGTTGTGAAGTACCAAGATTGAACCAAGGGGGTGTACCTCTTTCTCTCCGGCCCATGATAGTGACTCCTAGTCTCAGTTGATACCTCGCATAGCGCGCAGAGGGAGTGGAGGATTCCAGAATACCCATCGTTGATTTCTATTGACTTGCGGACCCCATGGGGCCAGCTTGTTTGAGTGTACCTTTTTAGGGTAAGTTAACCTGTGACCACGGGAATCGACGGCGTTGAGTGTTGGATCAGTACGGACATACGAAGGTACTGGGTAGAGAGAGATCGGAACGGTTTTTAATATGTGAAGACAACAACAACAGAACAACAAGTTTTGGAGAAATCTCCCTGATGTATGCATACATACACACCACAGCAACGACACTTAGACTACTTGCAACAAATGCAACGGAACACATTTGCCTCGCTGGCTTGAAGCTCACCCCACATCTACATCTATCTTGCATTGCAATTCAGCGAGAAATCATCAATGATGGTGGATGGTGGATGATGGACGACGTGGTGGTCACTGGAACCGCAAGAAGAAACGATTTCCGTGTGGTTCCGAGTTCTGAGGGTTCAGAGAACCCTCAGAGAACACGACGGCCGACCTCTGTGCCTCTCTGTGTGGGAAACAATCTCCGGATCTTCGTAGAACACACACACGGAACATGCGCATCTTTCGTGTGGGCAATTTCTCGCACACCCGTATACACTACACTCGCACTCCCCAGTCCCTCCCTCTTGCGCTCTCTGAGCTAGACTGGACTGCGTGTACGGGCTTGTGTCAAACGGTACTGTTGGCTCGAACAGCAGGTGAGAGGTTCTGGGAAACCGTGCTGCTGTACAGAGCTTCATTGGTGCGGAGTCGGTGATCGCTTGCTGCTAGTAGTGTTGTTGTAGACCAGAGCGGGTGTACTAAGCGGGTGTACAGAGTATACGTTGGATCTGGAAACGACTGCGCAGAGCTCTCTCTCCCTCTCTGTGTCCTCCCCGTCTCCACCTCTCTTGTCCCGCGCACCATCCGCATGGCAACAAGTAGCGAGTGCTGCACCCTACCAGTTGGTATATTCTCGCGGGCGTGTTCACCGGGCGGATGAGCTCAGCCGCCGCCGAGCTCCAATCGGTCCAAAAATGTTCTGTATGTATGTGGTACTACTTTCTGTGGAGGGCATCAAAGAGATGCCTATTCTACAGCAGTGTAGTTCCTCAGTATTTGTTTGCAGCCACCGGCTTGGCCTCTGCCTTGGATCCGAGCGGAACTCGTTAACTACTGCTAGGGATCCAGACCGCGCCTCTCATCTGGCAATCGTGCCCTCTGCCGTGTGGTACGTACAGCAGCATCGTTTTAAATCGCGTGTCGTCGTGTTGTTCCAACCGTCAGCAATAAATCGGGACCCGCCAAGGAGTGTTTTACCACCACCGTCTCACGCATGCCGTGTACGACACGGCGGGAGGCCCCATCATACTAATAGACAAGATGATGAGTGGTTGACGAGATGTGCTGTGCTTCCTGCTGCAGCTCTGTCTGGCCGCGACACTTTGGTTAGCTGCCGAGGCTTCCTGAATTCGCGTCAAAAAGCAGCGAGCGGCCTCTCTCTTAATATGACACAACGAAACCATCTCTATCTATAGAGTCTGGGACAGATTAGGGTGTGTCTTATCAGGCCGCAAAAATTCGTAACTTTTTTCACCGAATAGTAACTTTTTTCACGGAACCGTAACTAGGGTTTCCAGTGGTTCTTATCGGCAGAAGGCGCGAAGGCGCGTATTTTTTCAAAAATTACGGAAAGCGCCACGGCTCGACGTACACACACCGGTCCCGACCAGGCGAGAGACCCGAGGACTCCCACAACAGACGTTATACACCCACACCATGAACAACAACGCCGTAGCAGTGGCAGGCCGGCCATCAAGAACGAAAACGGTGCCTCTGCGACTGCAGGGTGGAGGTGAAAGTGGTGCAGCTGCTGGGCATGGTGTTGCCCAGATCACGCCTGCTGGCGCCGTACAGCTCCAGCCGGCACCGAGCGGCATGGTCCGCCAGGCCGTCCACAGCAGGGTTACCCCCCATACCGATACACAACAGGGGGTGCCACCTGGCGCGGGGCTGATGCCGGGCTTCATGGACGGTGAAGGTGCTAAAGCTCGTCAGGTGGCCATAAGAAAGATTCTCGACGACAAGCAGTTTGGCGAAGACCCAGGGAAGAATTGGAGCGAATCGGAGAGCAGCGACGACGACAACGGGAAGGACGCTCCGATGTCAAGTGGCAGCAGCAATAATGTGTCGGTAGAGGAGAGTACAGCTCCGTCGGACATAGGCTCACAGGAGTCCGGAGATGTCGAGTCCGGAGATGTCGAGTCCGGAGATATCGTGTTCGCAAAGGAAATACGGGGAAGCAACATTCGGGGGAGGGGGAGCGGGCAGAAAAAAAAACCATGGCAAGCGGAAGGCGAGCGCCGGCGGCAGCGCCGTAGGGAACATGAACTCAACAAAGGCAAGCCTAGGAGCGAGTGCCAAGAAAGCCCGGGGCAAGGACTACCCGCTCTGGGCCGCACATCTGCTGAGGAGGACATGCGCGCACCGCAAGATCCCGAGGATGTCGAAGGAGGGCGACAAGCATGTCCTGGTGCAGGCCCTCCGATCTCACGACGGCAACATGAACCGGCCATGTCCGTACTATGACGACCTCAATGCTATCACAGCCGGTGAGATGCTGGTATTGTGTAGATTCGTCGTCGATGAGAGTCACAGCAGACGGCACAGAGTATTGAGTAAAAGTATAGGTAAGTATGCTGCAGTCGAACGCAGTGTGCGTAAAGGTTACAAAACAAAATTACTGCTTTGTGTGTATTATGTAGAATGCCCGCTTCAAATCGACCTGTTCGTACAGTAGAAGGTACGGCATGCTCGAGAGCTGTTTTATTTGCCCCAGTAAGTGGGAAAATGAAGGCACGCACAGCGTACTACCAGGCATGCTTTGTCGACGACAACTGGTGGTGCACGGACCTAAACGCATAAGCTTTGTGTGTTCTGTCCTCTCACGCTCAGAGGAATGTCTAGAGTTGAACGATTTTTTGTGGAGTACAGCATGAGGAATATGTAGTTTTGCTCCGGTTGGGGGTGTACACCCGAGGCGTCCTCTCATGCGAAGGCTTATTCGTTGTGTGGGCCGCTTTCTCCTATCCCCAATGTTCGCGCAGGCAAATCTGGACGCAGAAACGGGGAGGAGGACGAGGAGGAGGGAGCCATTCCTGCCAAAGCACTCCTTACGTTTCGAAATGTTGTCGGGATGGTCGCCATAGCACGTGACAGTAACGTGCCGTTTCAAGTCGATAATGTGGAGTACAGTGTGGCGGACCTTTACGACGCCCTGGCCAAGGAAGACGAAGCGGGAAAGGGGGATTCTGCGGGCGGGAGTACTCCCACTGGTGGTTCATCGACGGGTGGTGCAGCCGGACCGGACGGGGATGGTTCCGTCGGAGGGAGCGGCAGCAACACGGAGCGCAAGGGCCCACACTGCATGATGCGGCTCGTTGGGATCCTGTGCGAAGACGCCATCCGCCCACTTCTCATAGAGAGCCGCTTGCAGGCGACCCGGCAGGACCTGGACACCTCATCAGTCGGGCCGCGGAACGAATTGTGGACAGAGGTCACCGCGCGCTTCCGAGACCCTGACCACCAGGTACACGGTCATGGGTAGGGGGATTGATTAGGACGGATCGGCCGAGAACGTTGTACATAGACAGCAGTCGAAGTGTATGTTGACACGCATGCCTTTTTTTTGTGGTCATTTTACCCATCGTACTCAACACCTCATGACGTCCACGGACGATCGCTGTTGTTTTAGGTAAAAAGCCATGAGGTATCCACCCCCAAGAGCGGGTCAACCTGCTGTTGACGTACACCGGTAACTTATGGTGTTGTTACTGACGCCGACGACGATCATACTGCTGTAGTTGCTTCGAAACCTTCACCTATTGGTGGAAGACGTAGAAAACGCGCAGAAGAATTCCACAGGAGTGCATAGCCAAACAATATTACACGACAGAAAAAAATAACACTGCAGAAGCAACGCTAAAATACAGGCCGGGATCAGGCAGACAGTACTAAGCTTCCCGCGAGAGGTGCATTCCCCGTTCGGTATGTTGTTTTTCTTCGTATCAAAATCGTGTTAAATTCCTCGCACGCCCGGGCGGTACTCTATGTAAGTTTTTTTAAAGAACACGTGTATGATCTGCGCTGCCCGCTCCCTCGCTCTCTCGCTCTCTCGCTGTATGCATGCCCCATATATGGGTGATGATGTGGACGTTTTTAAGGTGAGAAAAATCGTGGACGACGAGCAAGTGTCTCACGTCGACCCGAACATCATCCAGCAACCAAACATCTCGGCGGAGAAGCTTTCCAGGATGTGGGCTACGGCAAAGGCGAAGTGGAACCAGCCTTATGCCGACTGGAAGAGTGAATCCGGCAACAACCAGCCATGGCTTTCATTTTGTCAAGGTAAGGGATGGGTGGAATGGGGCCTTGTATAAAATAGCGTATGTTTGCTCGAGGAACCTTGGGCGATTTTGTGGTCGTGGCATAAATTCCGCCCATCCTTCACAGCGTGCAAGTGCTGCTACGGTCGGAGTTTTGATGTGATACTTGGAGTTATCGACAGTGTTGTAAAACGTGCTCCAGGGATGACGTTGGCATTGAGGCCTGATGGTGTATTTTGAAGCACGACGAAAGACCATACCAATTGGTCCAAAAAAAACTCCCGCCCACGCCTTGCATTTTGTTTTTTTACAGGGTGCACGGACACGTATGTTCTCGGTTGCGCAATCGAGAAATACCCCGAGCTGAACCAAGTGTGCAACAATCTCCTCCCCGAGGGCGCTCAGCGAGAGGACGACGGGACCGGAGAGGGCATTGTCGGCACAGGCGGTGCCGACCGCCGGGCGGCCGCCAAGCGGGAGGGCGCCAGGCTCCACGAGCAGAACAGGCGGGGAAAAAAGCAAAAAAACAAGGGGGTGGGGCAAAGCGTGGCAGAGGCTACGTCCGCTGCCATGAAAACCGCAATCAAAGATATGGAGCCACTGCTGGAAAAGGTTGGGCGGATCAGAAAAATCAGAGTGGTACAAAAAAAAAGAGGAACACGCTTGCAAGACTGCTGAACACGACAGCAAGGCTTCTGGCCTCGCCCTCCAGAAGGAAATGACCGAGTCCCACGCCGAATTCTCGAAGAAAATTGTGGAGGAGGAGAAAGAAAAAGAAGAGGGTTATCAGACGAGAGTTAGATTCCTGCGCAAAATGTTGGCCGGCATCGAGAAGGAAATGTTTGGCGACGAATAACACCCATATGCACTCCCGGAAAAGTGTTACCGTGCAATCGTCGAATTTTATGCATGCGTGACGGGGGGGGGGGGGGGGGGGGAGTTTCATTTTTTATCGTTGGGCATGATTGAGTCAACGTCTTCGTTTCGTCCCAGCATTGAGGATACGTGCGCCTCCGCATAGACGTGGGGATTGGTAGGCAACAACCCTTTGAGAGGATGCTTTACGGAACAAAGGAGTATCAACGAAAATAAATATAGTGGAAGAAAGCCGAGACCGTTGTGGTTCACGGGCAAGTTGCTGTGACTGTATTCAACGAACACGAAGATGCGTTTTTTTATTTCTCTCCCTGC
>FN649729.1:5050724-5073103 GCA_000310025.1 Ectocarpus siliculosus | reverse complement strand
GACAAGACCCCAATTTTTAGGGTGTGTGTGGGTCTCCTTCAGGTCTGCAACCTGGAGCAATGTTTTCACCCACGCGACGAATATGTAATACAGGGATGCAGAGACATCATTAAAAGTTGTATCAACGACAACAACGTTTTCGATTCACACCCTCCTATCAATTAGGAAAAAAAGTCGAACATGCCCACACTTTTAATGCCCTAGGCAAAACAAGCACCCTCCAAGACCCACAGGACCCCGCTTTCATCCGCACACGATGCATGTTAACCATAAAGTGTTGCCGGCACGAACACACACATTACGAACCAAGTGTACCCGGACACATCTGGTCAGAACGCTCCACACCGACACCCACAAAACATGTCAGCGAGAATCAACATGTCACACATCACACCCCCCACCTCTCCCCGGGATGCGCCGACACCCTACCACCAACACCCAAAACACGTTCTTCCAGCGCCCTCCGCCCTCTACACTGAGGTACCTCCCTCCCGCGCCTCTCCCTCCCGCGCCGCTATCCTCCCTTTCACGCGTCTCGTCATACCGTGGAAGCTAGCGTACTTCTGCCGCCATCCGCTCATGTGGCCCCTAACCGCAACCCGCCCATTTAGTGTACCCGCCACGGGAAGAATCGCATCCCCGCGCGCCCCACCCCCACCCCCCTTGCCCCCCGCCGCGCCTCTCGCCCGCTTGTAGTAGCGACCTTCCCCCCCATCCGCCCCCATCCGCCCCTATGTAGACCCGTCCCCACTTCCCGCTTCTGCGCGCGCGACGCGATGCCGCCGGGCTGGATACGTGCTCACGAATTCCTCTGGCGGTTGTAGTCCGGCCTCCACTGCTTCTTCAACTCCAGGGCCGTGCGGATAGCCGCTCGGGCCGGGGTCTCACCGCTCCTCGAAGGAGCCGGCTGCTCCGTTTGCCAGCCATCCGGCAAGGTGCGCTGCGTAGCACAGAGGGCCGGCCGGTTGCGTCCGCTGCGCGAGTCCTCCTCTGCAAGCTGGATCGGCGATACCTTCTCGTCTTGCAGGAAGTTGTGCAGATGGAAAAGAGCCGTGATGAGATCCGCGCGTCCTGCGAACTGCACGCGGAGAGGTCTCCACAGAATGCCCCAAGTCGAAACCAGGATGCCGAAGCTCTGCTCGATCTTGACACGAAGCTGGCTCAGGTGGAAGTTGAACGAGTCCTCCCCCGCCGGCAGCAGCCTCCCAGGGTACGGAGTCAGAAGCTTTTCTCCAATGGGGTAGGCGGCGTCACCAATGATGTGAAATCCGGTGGGCAAGCGGGCGACGGCCTTGGCGAGGGAAGATCGATTCCATGCTACCCAGTCGTTCGTAGAGCCTGGTGAGATCGCCGACATCGCGCAAAACCGGTAGTCGGCGGTGCACATCGCTTGTACGTTGATGCCGTACGCGGACTTGCTGCCAGAGTAGTACGCGAGGACGTTGGCGGTGTCTTTCGCATACGGAGCCCTGCCCTTGATGAACAGACCATCCACGGCGGCGACGACCCAGGAGAAAATGCCATCGGTGCTCTTCTCCTGCATTTGTAGACGGCAGACACGAGGGCGGGAAAGTAGCAGTGTCGGGAAGGGATATAAAATAAGTCGAGAGATACGTTGACAAAAATTGGTAACAGTGTTCAGCTGTACGTTGTGTGGGTTGATGTCATCGGCGACGGCGCCATCGCCAGCAACGGCGGGCATACCATGTAAACTGAGAGTTGGGCCGTTTGATTATCCTAATCATAATCATGCGTCACGTACAGCGGTACGAAGGTATCAGGGCATTTTAGAGCCACGGAGGTGACTGCATTGATTCCACACTCTTGTATCGCTAAAATCTGTTGCCGGGCCACTGCTGTTGCGGGGCCGAACCAACGTGGCCAGCATACACAAAGGATGACAACAACATTTATTTGTAAAGGACACCGAAAGCTGGCGAACCACCCGGGACCCGGGGGATATTTTTCGGTTCGAACCATGCTGACCACGATGACAACCCGAACTCGTACCCGCCGGCGACAACACTTTTGTTTCTCTCTTATCAACGAGGGCTGCGTATAGATAGTCCTCCCTACGCTAAAACGGCTGGAAACAGCAGACGTGAAAAAATACACGATATCCCGCGGTTGGTCGAAAGAATGCCGCCAAGAATAACCGTAGTTGCAGTACTGACCACCGTTAGGTCTCACCTTGAATCTATTGGCGTTTCGCATGCAGCCTTCCTCGGTCAGGGGGAAGTCAAATGCCCCAATCGCAGGCGTCTCGTTGATGGCATCGATCACTTGCCACAAGATGTCGAACGTGACCCGCCCTCGACAAGCCAAACATGAGGGCAACATCCCAGTAACTGCCGCCAGCCAGGATCCTCAACGCCGCGGCAACGCGGACTTCCACAGCTATGGCGCCGTTGGTTGGCGATCGCAGTGCTGTGGGGTTTCCGAGCGACGCGCAGATAACGTTTGCAGGATGAGCGTGAGTCGTTCAGGACAGAAGTACGAGTGTCAAAGGGGGCATGTTTGCAATCGCCAGCACTTAGTTTAGCAACCTACGACGGGGGGCGCATGTTCTCCGCAAACTCGTCAGATTGCCGGCCCAATACACCTACCTATGTACTACGGTACGGAGACGGCTCTGTGTTCATCACCTACATACGCATTTTTTGCACATGATGAGCACGTGTCGACAGCTGTTGTGTCATTGCGGGATACGACAATTGGTATCGGCTCCCGACGAGGCTGTATTTGTTTAGTGGGGCCGGCGTGTACTGTACGCCCTGTGAATACTGCTGCACAGTAGTGAGCGTCACGAATAGTACCTCCGCCTTTAACCCATACAATGACCGCTGCTGTACAAGTATGTGTCTTGTAACAGCAGTATATCGTACAATACTGCTGCTGCGCTGTACGTACCCTGCTGCCGCATGTTCGACGAGCGAGTTGCTTTTTTAAAAAAGGCAGCAGGAACATAGACTACAGCAGTAGTCTATGTACAGCACATGTTTTAGACTTGTGCTCTTCCCCGTTGCTTTCTACATATACACCCAGAAGAACCCTCATCACGCATACCTGCCGTGGGCGGCTGCATCTACACATCAACACTCACCGCCGAAGAAAGCGTTGACTTCCAGCGAAGGGCGGAGTAGCTCGACAAGCTTGTGGAAACTGCCTTTCTCCATGCGGTACGACCGCCGCCACCCGTGCCGTTTATCGAGGTCCGCCTCGTGTTGAGCCCACGGAAGACGCTTGGGCTCGTAGATGGGCTCCCGTTCCTGAGGGCAGTGGGCACGATGAGCCTCTCCTGCTGCCACGACGCCCGCCGCCACTACTACGGCCCTCACAAGACCCAAGACTGTGAATCTCTTGTCATGGGCTACATCCTCCTCGTCGATAGCTCGCCGACGGCGCTTCTCCCGGCGTTGCGCTGCGATCCCCCTGGGATCTTGACGCTTCCCACGCTCAGCCATGGTAGTGGAGTTGCCTTGGGAAGCACTTTGGGGTGCTGTTGGTGCTGTCTAGGTGTGGTGTGATGAAGACAGCACGCGTGACCGGTGTCTGCTCCGGTAGCCGAAAAAAAGCGGGAAATTTTTTACCGATCCGTAAAAGGAGCAAGCCCCCAAAAAATACGCCTTGCTCTTTTTACGGAAACGTAGAGGAACGCCTCCATATATTTCAAGAAAATACGGTTTCGTAACCAAATACGTATTTTTTCGGCCTGATAAGACACCCCCTTAGCAATGGATTCATAGCGGTTTTTTTTTTCTTATATATGACAATATGACACAAGTTTTCTTTTTTTTTGGTCTCCAGCTGAGCGGACAAACAAACGGCAGCTTGCAGAGCGGTCAGCTGACTGACTGTTCGTACGTTGGTACTACTTTAGTCACATGCAGAGGAGAGAGTGATGTTAGTATACCCTTGTAAGTGTGTTGAAGATGATGGTATCACTTGTATTTAGGACAGCAGACACGATCAGGACGCGGCGGGAGAGAGAGAGTGCCACGACACAGCAAGCACTCCCGCAGGGTCGAGCCCCGTGGATCAACCATGAAACCAACCCAGGGGACTATCAATTCCTATCTGCGTAGCCAATTCCTACAGTCCCGTTGGAATATTCATCCGCTCATGCACACACGAACACCCTCCCTGGTTCTTTACGCTAGTAACTAACCACTAGTGGGCATGCACACGCCGGATATGACGAAAACCCAAACGGACAAAAAAAACCAACGCGAAAAAATAACAGGGGGAAACCCGGCCTCCGGGTCAAAACCCCCACCAATATTCACCGTTCCACCAGATACTGTCACTGTTGCGCTACCAGAGCAAGATCAATACATGCATAATACCAGTCGCGCCAGAATCCACGCTCGGAATCTATATCTACAAACGTGGGCGGCGTGCTATCATACTCTTCCTGCATGAAGTACCAAGATCATAACCCTGTTACCAACAACGGCCTATCCCAATTCTTGGTAAGCAATAGCGTAAGACTATCCTGAGGAGTTGGTTCAAACAACTACCATGCGGCTGCACTACTATCTGTTCTTCAAACAAACATCAGACAAACATCGAAAATGCCCCCCCTCGCTGACGTAACACAGCGCACCTGGGCAAAAAGGCAATCATCCAACATTTTCTGAGCGACACACAACCGGCATGCATTTTTCGACAATCCTCTGTTCTCGTCGACGTACAACACTGGTGTCCCAATTTTTCCTCATACGTTCCTTCAGCGGTTCCAACAGTATCCCATATTCCTGCATATTTCGCGACCTGGAGAACGGCCCGACGTGGCCGCAGTCAAGAATTTTCAACCAAATGACTACCAGGAAAATACTGAACATGTGGACGCGAACGCCTCCGAGAAACACGGAACACCCTCCCTGGCTCTTCAACCAAAGTGCACTCATGACAACTAACGAGGATTACCAACTTCGCTACGAATACCATCAAACACCAAATACCGTCAAGAAAGAAGTGCCAATCCAGCACTGTGATGCGTGTTGCTCCCCTCCCAGCGCTCGTCCCGGCCTGTAGCCTCGCCAGAAAAAAGGAGTTCCCGTTTTAGCACCACGATGCAAGTACCCTCCCCTCCACGCCCCTTCCGACGTGCCGCGGGGTTCCCCCTCGCGCCCTTCCCGGCGCGCCACGGGGCTGCTTCGGTTTTCTCCCCCCCCCCTCACGCCCCGTCCGACGCGCCATGGGGCCTTAGATTTATGTTTTGGTTGTTGCCCTCCCACAACCCTCCCGTCGCGGCTGCGAGCACACGGCCCTCCCGCCGTGTTATTTGGTTGTTGCCCTCCCGCGCCCCTCCCGTCGCGGCTGCGAGCGCACGGCCCTCCCGCCGCGTTATTTTTGTTGTTGCCCTCCCGCGCCCCTCCCGTCGCGGCTGCGAGCGCACGGCCCTCCCGCCGTGTTATTTTTGTTGTTGCCCTCCCGCGCCCCTTCCGTCGCGGCTGCGGGCACACGGCCCTCCCGCCGTGTTCTCTGAATGTTGCCCCCCCCCATGCTCCTTGCTGCGCGGCACGGGGCTGTTTTGCTTGTTGCCTTCCCGCGCCCCTTCCGTCGCGGCTGTGGGCACACGACCGTCTCGCCGTGTTCTCTGAATGTTGCCCCCCCACGCCCCTTCCGTCGCGGCTTTGGGCACACGGCCTTTCGGCCGGTTTTCTGTGTCTCCACCCTTCCACGCTGCTGCAATGGTGCCATCTTCACCATCTCCTGCTGCTGCTGTTGTGTGTGGATGGAGCGCGCGCAGTGACTCGCGCGGCTATGATGTATTTCCTCCGCCTCTTCTTACAAGGCCTCACGTGCTACATCCAGCTCCTCGTCATCGCTCGCCACCACGATCGCCAGGACTGCCTACAGGGTCTGCACGATACTGACCGATGCCCCTGCTTGTTGCACCGATATTACCTACTGCCTCACCCCACCGTGTCTTTCTTCCCATGGCACCACGATTAGCTTCACCTGGTTGCTTTGATGGCGCATCGACGGCGTCGTGGGGATGCATGCTGCCCCAGCTCTCTAGACGAAAGCACTTTCCCGCGGTCAACAGGCGCACTTGGTGTGCCGTCTGCGGCACCCCCTCCAGCGCCGCACAGCTCTTCTCGGCGTGATGAGTACGTTGCTCTGACTCTTCGGCAAGTGCCTCGCGCGGCGGCTGCATCTCTACCAGCGTTGCCTATGTTGTAGAGGTATTCGGTGTTCTGGAATCTACCAAACCCACCGTTAGCAGGGACCTGAAATGCCCACATCGGTTCGCCTTCCGCAACCGGCCGACTGCTGATGATCTCTTCTGCAGCCGTGTAGCCTATGCAAGCGCCCACCGCAGCAGGCTGCTCTTGGGATGATGACCCCCTGACATCCCCGCTGCCCGGTCCTATGCCCAGGTCCGCTCCAGCAGGGATCCTTGGCAATACCGGGCTGGTTCCCGGTCTGGTGCTCCTTCCCCCGTGCTTTGCGGGCGGCGTGATTCCGTCGTTGTGCGGCCCCTCTTCCAGCAGGCCGCGGGCAGACGTAGCACCCGTAACGACAGCGCCCACCGTGGTGCCGCCGGACTCCCCCTCCTTCTCTAACTTTCCGAGGGTGGCTCGGAGTAGCCCTGCCAGCTGCTGTACCTCGTCCGTCAGGCCTGAACCTTTGCTCTCCAGGTTGTCAACCCTGCCCTGCGTACTAGTGGTGACGTCGGCAGCCTCTGCTGCAACATCGGCGCCACTCATCTCCAGCACGGGTTCCCTCGAGGGATACACTCTAGAGTGTTAGTATACCCTTGTAAGTGTGTTGAAGATGATGGTATCACTTGTATTTAGGACAGCAGACACGATCAGGACGCGGCGGGAGAGAGAGAGTGCCACGACACAGCAAGCACTCCCGCAGGGTCGAGCCCCGTGGATCAACCATGAAACCAACCCAGGGGACTATCAATTCCTATCTGCGTAGCCAATTCCTACAGTCCCGTTGGAATATTCATCCGCTCATGCACACACGAACAAGTGAGCCGCATGTATGTATTATGTGGCCTTGCGTTGATGTGCGCATGGTATCCTTGTCTGTCTGCCCTGTTCCGTACCCACAAGAAATTCTCATTAGTCTATACTTCAGAGGTACCCGGTGCGAAGAAAAGAGTGTTGTTACTGCTGCTGGTTGAACCCCAGCTACAGCACGATAATCAGTTGTGATGCACCCCAATCAGTTGGGATCGATTCGTTGACTGCGAGCGAAAGACAAAAAAAAAATGAAGCCATACATGGCGTTTAAAATATATAATAGCGTTCTCAGTGATGTTACAACGCCCACGGATCCGTGAAAGTAGCAACCCCCAAAACACGGATCTAGCGTTCTGAGTGATTGAGACTACAATGTAATTAAGGAAAAAATAAATACACACACAGAAAGATTACCCATTCGAGATATACCCACAGTCGAACGGGATGGGGACAAGGGAAAGACCGCGTTTTAGACTAACCCTGCGTTAATAATACCCCTTAGTCACCGGGAGGACATGAGGACATGGTTGGTTGTTGCTCTATCAAGGGCGGCATCGATGGTATCCATCCACAGCCGGACAAATTTTCCTTTGCGCACAGCAAGCAGCCCTTCTCGCACTATCTATCGTGAGGCTGAAGAACAAGTAAACCACGGGCAAATGTTGAATGCGCGGGCATACTGCTGCTGTAGATCAGAATCATCCACGACCACAGTTTTTTGTTGTCGCGCGGGGACTTCCGAAATAAGCACTACATAAATTGGTTGTCCAACAACCACGTCAAACAGACATCACACGTTGCCGTACATGCACACGGAGTTCCCGGGTGTACAGACAGGCATCACACGTTGCCGTACACTTGTATACGGCGTGCTTGCCGCTTCGCCGCAATTGGAACCATTTATTGTGTGGTAAATTAGGGTTTGTGTAAATAGCAAGAGGGCCGTGGGGTCTGTAAATTGCTACATACAAGTGTGTGCGTGTTTGAGAGATGACGCTGCCGGCATTTGTGCCTTGCCCGACTCCTGACAGAGCAGTGCGCTCGGTAAGATGTAGCAGAAGTTATCTACGACTGGCTGCTGCTGACTGTGAGTGCTGCCATACTACTACTGTGGGAATCCGGTGTATTTCTCCGTGACTGTTCGAGGTGGGAAACAAACGTCAGTGTCAGTGCAGTCCCGCTGAAAACGTTAACGTGTGCCAACCCAAACCCAGTCTGTAGGTCACAACAGAAGGCCTACGGTGGGTGTTTCGCGAATACCCCCACCCACCTGTTTGCGGTATTTCGTGTCTGCTTGGCGAAGGAATAGCGCGAACGAACGAGAGAGTAGGAATGAATGTGGCAGGAGTACTTCTGTATTCAGAGCCGCTCGCCGGGGGGGATGTCACGCATTGTAACGGTACACTCTTGTATTTGGGTGCAATTTCTTAATTTATTTATATTTCGACCCATCTTCCTCGTTTGAGCGACAGGTTCACGGGCTCTACCATGATCTATCTGTCGAGGTTTGGTGTTGGCCGGCGATGTCGAGTTTATCAAGAGCCAGAGCGTCCAAAACCCTGGCTCCTAGGCATCCTCAACCTTACAGGAGCAGGGCGCCCGTGAAAACGATGAGCGCCGGACGAAAAGTGCATTTGCAAGAAAAAACAAACTAGTCCGCGTAAATCGACCGAGGCGCGCCGACGGGAAAAAACGATATGAAATGAAAATGAGCAGTACCTGAAATGATCGGAAACATCAACGAACCACGTGGATCAACACAATTTTCGCAACAACTCTAGGAGCTCAACACAAACAAATGATGGCACGCCCCTAAGGTTTGGATAAATTGTCCCCCTGCACGAAGAGCCCCCCCCCCCCCCCCGGCATCAATCGTCGAAAAAAAAACAACAACATCTCCCTGGGCTAACTCCCGCTGTAACCCGGGGGGGGGGGGGGGGGGGTGTACTCGTAGTCGTGCATGCCGTAGTCGTTAGACCATTGACCTTGCATCCCCACAAAGCCGGGACGGAGCACGCCGGGTTCTCACCGGACCAGGCTCTCACATCACCAAGCGCGAAGCGCCGTGAGGTATTCGGCGAGTCGCATGAAGGTTGCGCTGCATCCTGCTAACGGTGTTCGGCATCTTGTGCTTACTTCCTTGCCTTCGGATGACAGCAGCTGCGTATGACTTGATTTATTTTCTGGCGCTTTCACTTCCAGAGACAGTTGTAAGTTCTGTGTAAATGCCTCGAGGGTGTTTGACCAATTTAACACAACGTGCGATTATCCCCTTTGCGCGGAGTGAGGGTTCTCGACCCCGCACAACATAATCTACTAGACCACCATTCATTATGGTAACCGCCAAAAAAAAACCAAAGGTAAAAAACCCCCGGCAACCTGGTTAAGCCGAGTTCACGAAGTGAATTGGCTTGTTTACAACGTCCTTGCCGAGCGACGAAAACCCAATCCCGATGGCAAACACCGGGGGGGGTGGGGGCTCTTTATTCCGTCCGAAAGGTTTTAGCACGCGCGCCACCGTTATATGCTCTTACCAATCGTATTGACATGGTTGGTTGTTGGGAGGGAGGCATGACACTCAATTCGTTTTGGATGCTCCGCCAGTCTTTCTTTTGGACGTCTTTCCACGCGAAACTTGCGGCGTGTTGAGGAAGTAGGGCCTGCCCAGGTATGGCGTACCTTTTGTGTTGCCTTTTGCGTCAGATCCTCGTTCCGGCAAAGAACCACGGGAGAAAGCATTGACTGTGGTACTGCTGTAGGATGCTGATCCAATGTAGCTCGAGACACTCCTTGATTGATTTGGTTGCCTTGATATCTTTGATAACCTTGATGGCCTTGATAACCTTGATATAGCCTTATTGCGGTGCCGGCGACGCGACAGCCACATCCAAGCACGGCAACCTCTATGTCCATGAGTCTCGCCACAGAAGTAGGGAGACTCTCAGGGCGTAGTATGGGGGGCTTGGTTTGGATCACACTTTTCGACACGGCCCCTCGTCAAACGCGGGCATTGATAGCGCCCATTCGCGAACTGGACATTGGACATCGCTATCACGATGTGCACTCTATCCCTGCTCCTGATCAAAATTTCCGTTAGCTGCTTGGACAAAAATTTCGAACTTTTCCAATGGAGGTGGGCCTGCTGGTCCCCTTACCGTCCAGGAAGTGCAACGGGAGCGGCCAGCTTCAGGCCTCGCAAGCTCACAACAGCAGTGGCACTAGCCTCTAGCACCAGACAGGCAGGTACCACACGCAGGCAGCGGCCGAGTGTCCGCCGGTTCTGTGCGTTGCACGTGTCTGTACGGCCCATCATTGTGGTGACATCAAACCCAACCCATGGCGTTTATTGAACCGTTTCTTACAGGGGGGACACAGGGGCGAGCGTGGAGGACAATCAACCATCATGTTCAAGATGCGGATGGTGGTGGCCCTGCTCACAACGCTGCTCCTCGACGTCGCCAAAGGTGAGTAAGAGAGAGACAGAGAAAGAGAATGCTGGAAAAATGACGGTGTGTTTCATCTTTGACTGCCAGCGCCTCGTAAAAGAAGATGTCTCCTAAGATCAGTTTGAATGTCTCGACTTGGCCCCCTCCCCTCCCCCCGACCGTATACAGCTTGTGTGCTCGTTAGAAGTCGGATGGGGCAGGCGTATGTCTCCGATTCTCCGATGATGTGCCATGTTCTACGACTGTCGTGCTTGCCGCGCGCTTGCCGTGCAAACTACTACAGGCAGCGCCATCGTACAATATCCTTCACACGGCGTTTCTGCAAAGATCCGCGTGGTCTTACCAGTACCGCTCGATTGATCAGTTATCCCACGCGGGGGGGATATATATCGAGTGTCAACATCGTAACCCCCCCCCACATTTCGTGATACGCAACACTAGCCCGAAGGGGTTTGTAAGGCTCACGTAATTTTCCAACCGTGAAAGCAGCAACAACCGTCGCACTTGACCTGGTGCTCCGGCATGCAGGACATTTGGTGATTAGCTACGGATACGGACACACGCACACACTCACACTGCCCTAAGCCGAGAGCACACACTCACACGTACGTCTGATATGATAGTGCGCCACGTAACCTGCATCGATGTGGTGGTGCTATAGTGTGTATTGTAACAAACTGGCGGACCTCCTCGAGGGTTGCGTGGAACGTTCTTCAAGTTCTTCAAGTTCTCCTACACGACAACATGCAGCTGTCAAAAGAAGCGTAGACTTTAATCTTTGATATTTAGATATACTCTGTGCAGGACGAACGAAACCCTCCAGCTTAGAGGACCACACGATGTCCTCTACCCTGCCGTGGATGGTTCAAAACCAACAAACATTTGCTGTGATCCACCGCTCCCTCTTGGACCCTCCGTCCCCAACCTTGAACAGGAGACTGCGGCAACGGTGTCGCTGGTATCGTGAGCGGTGGCTCATGTTGTGCTGAGTCCTGCGGCACTTGCGGAGGAGTTGGGTGCGGCGGTCGTGAGGGCGGAGCAATGTCGTGTTGCACGTCAGCCATCGAGGGCGCAGGCGTCTTGTGCGATACCACGTCCGCGGGTCCGTGCCGGATCTCGACTGCCGGTGATGACTATGGTTGATGATTGTATGCACCATACATGCAGCCCTTCTGGTCTGTTTCCGCAATAATCGTTGGGGTCAACACCGGCTATTCGTCTACATCACTATTGTGTCGCTGCTGCTGCTGCTGCTGCTGCTGCTGCTGCTGTTGCGAGCCAAACCATTTCATTGAAAAGCACGGCGTTTGTAAAAGAATGTTCACCAACATACGTTTCGCACACGTCGTGCGTCTGCCGTTTCGCCATGTGCTCTGCCGTCAACCGCCAGATGTCGTTCCAGCAACAATGACAACACCGCAGTCCACATCGCCAACGCCTGTTCCAACTATCCCGGACTCGTGTACTGAAGCCAATTCCCCTTTCCGATGGAACCCGGACACCGGCCTCAATGGACGTCTGTGTGAGTGCATGCCATGCGCCTTGAGGCCTTTCCGTGCTCCGCTCGAGTCGAAGTTTGACTTATCGAAGACTATCTCGGGTAGACTATAGGGTATCCACTATGGACTGACGCGGAATTTTGACCTTTGATGATTGACGCCAACATAAAGTAACGGTTGAGGGTTTTGACAGGAAAAAATTCGCACCGCGTGTGAGCAAAAAAAGCCACCGGGACAGATTTAACTTGGCGTCCGCCAATCAGCTGTCTCCATTTAACAGGAAGGTTTGTTCGTCGAAGCAGATAGAATAAACTGGTGTTTATTTTGTAACAGTCGAATTAGAATTTGGCTTCATTTTCTACCGGAAACCCAGGGTCACGGTGTTTGGAATTATTAGTCTATAGTTGGGGGTGTCATTCCGTGATCGAGTCCACGCAGGGGCTGTAGCAAAGTCGGGTAACGTGTGACAGCTACAGAGCGCGTGAAGCAACGGAAGGACAGCAGCAGCCGCCTAACGCAGTAGCGGCGGCAGTTTAGAAAAGGGCGGGACGGGACACGGCGCAAGCATTGGGGAAGTGACCAGCACGCGACTCTCCATATAAAGGTGTGTACTCGTGTCCAACATCCATCGTGTCGGCCGTGTTCCTATTCGCGTCCCGCTACTCTTGTGACCTCACCGCTGCGTGCATTTAGCACGAGGGGGGAGGGTGCAGTAAGATAAGCGGCGGCAAGCCAACGCAGTCTCGCTCGCCGCGCCGCTCAGATAGGTCCCTTCCCAAACATGGGATGCGGTTCATCCCAACCGAGACGTACTCTCGCTGAAGAAAAAAAATGCGGTTCGTCCCAACCAGACGTACTCTCTCTGAAGAAAAAATTCAACGGCAAAAAGAAAGAGCGGGGCCTGTTGTATGGTCGCACGCTGACTTGTCGCGGTTGATAGCAGCCATTGTACTGCACGGGGTGGAGGAACCCTGCGGCATCGGACATAACCAATCGACCCGCGGCAGTAGGGCATGATGCTGTCACGATTATGCACATGAGGCAGGTGCCTTGTTTTCTGTTTCCCCCGGCTTACTAGGGACTACTTGCCGGTACAATCTTGTCTGTGCCGCGCACAGAGGGGCATATAGCTGAAGGAATCGACGATAATATGCCCACTCACGTAAGCAATCGTCTCCACGGATGGTATTGACAAGTCCCCACTGATGGTATCGACAAGTCCCATGGCATACAAAGCGGCCGCATACGTAATCGGAAAGTGCATTCAACAGCATTCACGGGAACGGATAAAAGCAAAAACACATGCATGCGAGAGAAAGACTCAAAGAAAAAGACTGAAAAACAATGAAGACGAGAAAAAAAAAACGAGACAGCGAACTACGTGCTGTATGCATAAGGAAAAAGAAGATGAGAAAAAAATAGGGGGGGGAGGTGGATGTGACACGCGAGGTTCGAACTCGCGAGGAACGTCAGGTAGCGGTCCATGTGAGTGCATCACGGTCTCGAGGGGCATCACGTCAAATTTATTGCCGCCGTGACACAAACCTTCTATAAGAATACGTCACGTCCATCGACGATTAAGCGACCAAAAACGCCCGGACAGCAATTGATGCATGCCAAAAACTCGTCAACCTGCCGTAGGATTGTCTATGCGGAAGTGATCTCAATGAAAATAAAAAAAACAAGGACACGCACCAGCACGGGACGCGCCAATAGTGGAAGCACTCGTCCGTGCTGTTGGCGAGTGGAAGTTAACCGATCTCAACGCAACGAAACACGAAGTCATACATGTATCAGCACGGGATGCGCCAATGAGTGGAAGCACCCGCGCTGTTGGCGAGTAGAGTTAACCGAATTCAACGCAGCGGTAGAAAAATACCACAAATCATGCATCAGTACGGGACGCGCCAATGAGTGGAAGCACCCGTGCTGCATATGTGATGTCAGCCTCAGCACGGGACGCGCCAATGAGTGGAAGCACTCGTGCGGTTGGTGAGTAGAGTTAACCGATCTCAAAAAGAAAGAACAAAACGCCGTACATGTATCAGCACGGGACGCGCCAATGAGTGGAAGCACCCGCGCTGTTGGCGAGTAGAGTTAACCGAATTCAACGCAGCGGTAGAAAAATACCACAAATCATGCATCAGTACGGGACGCGCCAATGAGTGGAAGCACCCGTGCTGCATATGTGATGTCAGCCTCAGCACGGGACGCGCCAATGAGTGGAAGCACTCGTGCTGTTGGCGAGTAGAGTTAACCGATCTCAAAAAGAAAGAACAAAACGCCGTACATGTATCAGCACGGGACGCGCCAATGAGTGGAAGCACCCGCGCTGTTGGCGAGTAGAGTTAACCGAATTCAACGCAGCGGTAGGAAATACCACAAATCATGCATCAGTACGGGACGCGCCAATGAGTGGAAGCACCCGTGCTGCATATGTGTTGTCAGCCTCAGCACGGGACGCGTGCTGTATTTTGTTTTCTTTCGAATTGCTTCATTATTTCTTCGGTTTCTAGGCTACGTGTTGGGGAGAGAGACGCACGAAACGCTCATCGTCTCTCCGGCCGCGTTAGCTGCAAAGGCCGGCGTCAACTCTTACAAATCCATCTCTCTCCCCACAAATACTAGCCGGGGGACTACGACTGCAAACGCAGGAGTCCCAAAACTGACCAAGTCCTCAAATGGTACACACCATTCTACAACACCTGACTAGATACCGAATATTCCCGAACTTATGCCCCCACCTTCGAAAGAAAAGGGATGGGAGGGCGGGATTTTCTAAACTGCCGCCGCTACTGCGTTAGGCGGCTGCTGCTGTCCTTCCGTTGCTTCACGCGCTCTGTAGCTGTCACACGTTACCCGACTTTGCTACAGCCCCTGCGTGGACTCGATCACGGAATGACACCCCCAACTATAGACTAATAATTCCAAACACCGTGACCCTGGGTTTCCGGTAGAAAATGAAGCCAAATTCTAATTCGACTGTTACAAAATAAACACCAGTTTATTCTATCTGCTTCGACGAACAAACCTTCCTTTTATTTTGTTTTCTTTCGAATTGCTTCATTATTTCTTCGGTTTCTAGGCTACGTGTTGGGGAGAGAGACGCACGAAACGCTCATCGTCTCTCCGGCCGCGTTAGCTGCAAAGGCCGGCGTCAACTCTTACAAATCCATCTCTCTCCCCACAAATACTAGCCGGGGGACTACGACTGCAAACGCAGGAGTCCCAAAACTGACCAAGTCCTCAAATGGTACACACCATTCTACAACACCCACATCGAGGTCAGTTTCTGGACGACTACCGAATAAGTCAACTATCCGTTCCCCCAGACGGTCCCCTCCCCCGGCTGTCTCGATACGATCCTACTGCCGTCTGTAAGTTTCCGTGACACTCGCCGCGAATCCTCTACATTGTTTCGCGCGTACGGCTTGTATGCATCCGACCTCCACTTCCCTTCTCTCTGAATCACTCGTTCTGCGATGTCTCCGCCCGATGCAAGAGCCGTCGCGCCTCCAATTCGCAACGAGTGCAACGCGTACTCCTGGGGGTTACGCCCCGACCTCGCTACCACTTCTCTGAGTGCACGGAGGGCAGCAGTATACCTCACTACTCTCACTGCTCTTCCACTACGGTACGAAGCCAACGGTGCGGAGTCAGGGAACGTCGCATGACACGATAACAGCTCCACCACAAGAGCCACCGCGCCACCGCGTGCTCTCACACCTGACTGCGGTCCGGTGACTTCGTCTCGCGTACGAACCCGTATGTTTCCTTTCTGCTCTTGATCGGCCTTGTGCCCTCTAAACCTCATTTCGACACGGTCTGCTCTACGATAGTGACTAAAGACTAATTGCGTCTCGCCAGCAAACAATGCTACGTCCGCCCTCGTAAGACAGTGTGCCTCATGCACCCTGCCCGCATCATTCGCGAACACCTCATCAGACCGTGTGATAAAGAGATAGGACAAGCACAGACACAGCCACATCACTCTGCCCCCTTCCCCCCAGTTCTGGCTTGCGCTTTCCCCGTCCAGCAGCATACGCCAAGACACAGGCAGGCGCACACGGCGTACCGTCCCCACAGCCACGTGGTTCCTCGCAATCCCCCTTAGCGCACATTTCAACATCGGAGACGACAAGTCTAGCTCGACAGAAGCTTCCAGCCTATGAAAATGTTGTACAGCCGTGAGTTTTCCGGATATTGTACTCGCTAGATTACCCTCAGACTCGAAACACCAGGCTACGAAGTCTATCAACTCCCACACATGAAGGTCCCCGGCACGTTGCCCTAGGAACTTGGGCTTCTCCGTCAGCCTGCGAAACGTGCACCAAGAGTTGAATTGAAGCCTGACGTGTAAGTCCTTCTAGACGAAGACGCAACTGAGTGCTCGACGAGCTGCATGCCAAGACGTCGGTAACAAAGTCCCGTCCTGCCTGTCCCAGGTCCTGAACCTGCTGATAGCCCTGGAGCCAACCTCGTGTAGACCGGCGTGCTGCCGTTCGATTTAGCCGCAGGTGCGCTGCCATCCGAGGTAGGCCCCCCCGCTACGCGGGAGAGCCCGCACCCCTATTTGTCTTTCCCGTGGGTGAAGAAGCCAGCGGCCTTGGGTCTCGCGCCGCCCTCGCCAGCGGCGCGCGCCTCTCCTCCGCGCCCTCCCCCGTTGCCGTGGCCAACGCCGCGCGCGCCGGTTGCCGGAGTTTCGGACGCTCCGCGCCTAGCGTGGGAAGGGTTCTGGGCGTGGATGTGTGGGCAGTTACGATCATGGCAACCGGACGACGAGTTGAAGGCGAAGCAGTAACCACGAGCGTGTCGAGCGATGCCGCCACTTTCTCTGTCACCAGGACGCCTTTGCGAAGCAAGGATTGCCACTCCATCTGCGACAGTTTTGAAACTGCCGGGGGCCGCCCCAGGATGAGCCACGCTTTTACCCGGCGGAGGTCCCCCCACATCCGCGCTCTATCCTTTGCCGTAGCCTTAGCCGCCTCGGCGCTGGGTGTAGCGGGGGCCCGAGAGGCCGATGGTGGGGCGGTTGTGCCCACAAGTTGCACCCCCCCCCGGAAGGCCAGGTCCTGCTGCTTGGGTGGCGATCAGGTCGTCGATCGTTGCTTGAAGCTGCTGGCGATCACCGGCAGCCTCATCGCGCTTCCGCTGCAGCTCCTCCCTCAGGCCGTCCACCAGCCCGCGGAGAGAAGCGAGCTCAGTCTCATCAGCGGGGGGGTCGCCGCGGGTGCCTGTCCCTGGCGCTCGCGAGGAGGATACCGCTCGACGCCTCGCGGGAGTACGTGATCCGCTGCGCGTCGAGGGGCGAGCCGTCGAGCTCGCCACCGATCGCGCGGTAGACCTCTCGTGCGTGGTGTCGAAGGTGTCGCCGCCCGACCTCGCCCTGCTTGCCCAGCCGCTGCCCTGCCGCTCCGCGTGGAGGCCCGTGTCGGCATCTGGTCGCGGTTGGAGTCGTATAAGCAGCGGACCGGCGGCAGGCGGCGGGCGAGCGTCAGGGCGGCGTTGCGGGAACACTTCTTTTCCTCTTCATCGTGGGCGTAGTCGATCGCGCGCCTGGATCTGCAGTTAGAATGGTCTACAAATCCTATCTTCGGGCGAAACTATCTGACGTGGGTTTTCGTCGGGCCCAGAACGACGCGTTGTTATATCGCGAGCTCGCGTTAGTTCATTCTCGACGCCTGTGGATTGAATGGAGTGATTATTGCTGCTGACGCTACGGTCACCGGACGTCGACCAATCCCGAATATTTCTCTCTTTGGAACACTAGCGATGGTTTCTCTTTTTTTTTTTTTATATATATATTTTCTTGGGATTCGGTGAACCCCGGTTCGCCATCGGCACGGGTGCTTCCACTCATTGGCGCGTCCCGTGCTGATACGTGTTTTTTTTTTTTTTTCGATGCGTTGGATACGGTGAACTCCACTTGCCAACAGCGCGGGTGCTTCCACTCATTGGCGCGTCCCTCGCTGAAACTAACAACACATATGCAGCACGGGTGCTTCCACTCATTGGCGCGACCCGCACTGATGATACTTGTACGCAGCGCGGGTGCTTCCACTCATTGGCGCGTCCCTTGCTGAAACTGACAACACATATGAGCACGGGTGCTTCCACTCATTGGCGCGTCCCGTACTGATACGTGTATGACTTCGTTTTCGATGCGTGGAGATCGGTTAATTCTACTCGCCCAACAGCACGGGTGCGCCCACTCATTGGCGCGTCCCGTACTGATACGTGTACGGCGTTTTTGTTCTTTCTTTTTGAGATCGGTTAACTCTACTCGCCAACAGCACTCATTGGCGCGTCCCTTGCTGAAACTGACAACACATATGCAGCACGGGTGCTTCCACTCATTGGCGCGTCCCGTACTGATACGTGTACGACTTCGTTTTCGATGCGTTGAATTCGGTTAACTCTACTCGCCAACAGCACGGGTGCGTCCACTCATTGGCGCGTCCCGTGCTAATACGTGTACGGCGTTTTGTTCTTTCTTTTTGAGATCGGTTAACTCTACTCGCCAACAGCACGAGTGCTTCCACTCGTTGGCGCGTCCCGTGCTGAGGCTGACAACACATATACAGCACGGGTGCTTCCACTCATTGGCGCGTCCCGTACTGATGCATGATTTGTGGTATTTCCTACCGCTGCGTTGAATTCGGTTAACTCTACTCGCCAACAGCGCGGGTGCTTCCACTCATTGGTGCGTCCCGTGCTGATACGTGTACGGCGTTTTGTTCTTTCTTTTTGAGATCGGTTAACTCTACTCGCCAACAGCACTGTCTCCATTTAACTTGGCGCTTACTTAGCGTCTTGTCTATATTTGAGTAATTTTGGCAATTACGCCGCTTTTTCTCCTGCGCGCACCGCATTCGAACCAACCAGTTCAGAGACCGACACATGACACACATCAGGCGGGGGCCTGGGCGCTGCAACTGACGCATACCAGACGCTAACAGCAGCAGAGACCACTCACTCTGGTTTCTGTGTGCACGAAGTTTCGCAATGTCAATCCACACTGGGTGTCGATGACAAGTACGCAGCAGCACAGTAGTAGGATCCATGCATACTTCTATATCATCTGCACGCCCGTCCTTTCGCCAGAGCACTTCAAGTAACGTGATGATGATGCTCTGGCAGCTCCGCGTTGTTTTTTTTCGCTCTCTTGACTTCATCTATCGGTAGGTTCTTTATTGGCGTGAACACCCCACCCAAAGCAATCTCGCCATCATCAATTATCCATCCATCCCGACGCGTCCGTTTGTTGACAACTCGGATGGCAGAATATCTGCACGGTGATTCCTTTGCTGCCCCAGTGACGGAACCTCTGCGCTGGTGTCTCCTTTCCTTCATCGATTCATTGAGTATGTGCAACATTTTGAAAGCGTAATTAAACTCATAAAAGCTCTGTCCCGGTACATTAAAAATTTGCCTGCCCGTTGGCACGTGGGAGGGGAAAAAAAAATGGTGGTGTAGAGTTGACGCGTTAACGCCGGTCATGTTCACGACCCTGGGTTGGTTCGGTCTGCCACCCAGGGTCGACATACTGAAGCGAAGACTTACACTCCCAGGCTACCAGGAGACTAGGTGTACCCCTCCGCCTCATCCCGCCGACCTTCCCTCTTCTGCCGCGGCGACTTCCCAGGCGACAAACTGCCGTTGCTGATGAGTGAGGCAGCTGCTCGCTGTACTGCTGTGTACTGTGTACCGATGTCACTGCGGCAGCAGAGCACCGAACCCCGTGAGGGGGCGGGCGAAATGCACCTACTGACTGGCCAAGTTCGTGTACCCTCCCTTAATCCTCTATATGTGCTCCCTTCGAGGGCGGGACTCGCCTGATTACCGCCTATGCCCCTTTTTGCTGCTGAAAGCCCGTGCGCAATCGCGATGGGTCATCTACCGAACGCGCGCGCCGAACACGCGAGTCCGGCCACTGGGCCGCCGTGAGAACTGCCGAGACGTACGTGTGTGTGCAAGACCGCTAGGAGCAATCAGTAGGCATGGCCAATGTGTTCGCTACTGACCGCGCTCCTTTCGTGATTTGGTGATGGTAACAGAGCATAGAGCAAGCGTGTGCGAGCCACAGTCTGGCGATATTTGAAGTGTCAATCTCTTCGCGCCGGTTTAAGTTTTGACACTTTTCCCCAAAAATGTCGCCGTCAGAGTTTGCCTCCAAACTCGTCACGTCAAAACTTCCTGAAATGTCAATCTTTCACGTCATTTCAACAACACGTGGATTCCCTCTACTATGCCGGTATGATTTCTTTCCCTGGTGTCTGGAGCGGCGTCGCTCCGCGGGAGAGATGACCGAGTTGCGTGCAGCCTCACTAGTTAACCCATTGAAGAACTCGATACCTTCTTGTCATACTCCGGTGTATGGAATGTCAGCACGTTCAGCGTTTTGACAGTGTAGTCTTCCGTATGGGGATTGCGGTTTTGGAGGCATCGGACCAGAAGGACCAGAAGGCATGCATGGCATTCCGAGAGTGCGTGCAGCGGCTGTACAGTAGTGCGATCAATCCCTCCAACGTATCTCGCCTTGGTTCAGGGAACGTCCCTTGTTGGGCCCAATCTGTTGATGGACTACATATAATACTCATGTTTTGTACTGCGTATTGAAGCACTCGCTCTTCAGCCATCTAGTCTAGACACCGTTTTGCGAGGCCGTTGCCGCTGCGATTAATCGTTTGCTTACTCTGCGTTTTGCCGCGACTTTCCTACCGACTACGTAGTTTCACACCAACTTTACCCACTCTGCGGAATATTCTGTAGGCGTATGTAAATGCTGAGGCTGCCTGTGTGAACTCTATTCATGTTAGACCACGAGATACACATAATGTAGAACGACATAAATGACTGGGGAGCTCTCCTTCAGAAATGGTGCGGTCTCTGCAACGTCTGTCGAGGGCCATCGATTCTCTCTTTTCCGTATTCCTCCCCACATACATATCACGAGGGGAAATTTGTAGCCAACCTCTTGTGGCCGGCACACAAGTCCAAGTCTAGTGGGGTCGGTGAGGGTAAGTAGACGTGGAGGACTCCAGGGTACCCGATGAGGTTACACATGTACTACTTCTGCTTTTTGCTCTCGACTCCGGCCTTACCGCCGTGGGTTCCGCAGCACATGCAAAAGATGTTCACGCGTTGGCCTCCCGACCGCCCCAATGTTTCGGACAGACGCCCGTTTCCTCGTAATACAAGTATTGTTTTACTAATGATGCTGTGATACTTATAATAGATGCGGAGGGCGACGGCGGGGGCTGCTTCACCCTGTCAGACCTGTATGCCTGGCAAGGGTTTCACAACAACGGCAACTCCAAGGGCCCAGTATTCGTCCTGGACAGCAACGACAGGGTCAACAAAACGGCCACCACCACCACGGGAAAGTGGCTCCTCACGGCGGACCTGTTCGTCACCGGCGGAGGTATAGAACGGCCCATAGCATATAGACCACCCTAGATTTGAATGTTCAGGCTTGGCTTCTATGCTGAAGCACGTGTTGGCTGTTGCGTCTTTCTGTCCGCCATGCGTAGACAAATTGGTTCTTCGTTTTCGATGGGTGTCCGTCCGCGCGACTCTTTGACTACGTATGTAGCTGAGCAAAATGAAGAGTCGTACGCGGCGAAATTCTCCGTGTGTTTGAGGGTATGTAGATCACGTGAGGAGGCGGGTGAACGGCCGGATTTTTCTCGACGCACTCTTTCCGAAAGTGATGAATCGTGTATCATTCTAAGTAGTGTTGACTTCAAGAGTCTAACCGCTCCTTCTCGTACTTGATACAGGTGAAAATTGTCTACAGTAGGAACAGCTGAGGGGAGGACATGTCTATCTATGTTCTGAGACAGTTGGTGAAAGACGTTAGTTCCAGTGCACTGCGATTGGCGCATCTTCACGCCTCTCAAATGCATGTTGGCGTCTAGGGATGAATATCGGCGTTTTTGTTTTGAAGCGGTGCACCGCGAACGGGATCAGCGAGATAAATCATTCTGATAGTCGCACAGTGATTCCAGCCAGCTTCTTGTACTTTGCGATACGGGACAATATCGGAGTTAAACCAGCTGACTGAACAAAGGGAAGGGTGCAGGTGACAGCAAGATGCGTACGCGCCGTTTGGCATGTTGCACAACTTTCTGTCCCCGCAAGAGTGAGCAAGAGTGAGTGACACTCTATCGTTCGTTCGCCGTGTTGTGTGCTGTTGCAGCTACGTTATACTGCCGTGGTATGGGCGTCGGGGGGAACTGTGCCGAACTCCGCATCCGGTCAACGAGTGGAAGCGACTTCTTCGAGGTGATCCACGAGAAACAGAACCATTAAGGAAAAACACAAGACGGCGTCGACTATAGTAATAATTTTTGCTACAGTATTTTACTAAAAAATCGTCGTGTTGGCGTTGCCCTCAGGGTGGGCGGACGCTTTGGCATCCACCGTAAGAGTACCACAACTTCAAG
>FN649729.1:5029592-5044144 GCA_000310025.1 Ectocarpus siliculosus | reverse complement strand
GAGTACTCCCAATATATTTAATAGCCCCCCTACTTGTATGCATCGTCATGCTCCGAGAAAAACCAAAATGACCCGTAGTCGACCGTACCACGAAGGCACGCCTTGTCAGCAGTCCTGCTTACTTCAAAACAAAACAAACCATCAAACCAAATTCCTCTTTACCATCTCTCCAAAACAATCAAGAAAATTCTCAAAACAAACAAAAACCAATATCTTCGCGCCTGGTGTCCTCCGCTGCTTGGCGGGCTTCCGCTGCTGGGCGGGCAGAAAATTCTCAAAACAAACAAAAACCAATATCCTCCGCTACTTGGCGGGCTTCCGCTGCTTGGCGGGCAGAAAATTCTCAAAACAAACAAAAACCAATATCCTCCGCTACTTGGCGGGCTTCCGCTGCTTGGCGGGCAGAAAATTCTCAAAACAAACAAAAACCAATATCCTCCGCTACTTGGCGGGCTTCCGCTGCTTGGCAGGCAGAAAATTCTCTAAACAACAAAAACCAATATCCTCCGCTACTTGGCGGGCTTCCGCTGCTTGGCGGGCAGAAAATTCTCAAAGCTCAATTCGTCTACTTTCAGTCATACGGAGAGTTGCAGGGTGAGGCACTGCACCGATATCCCCTGATGAAGTCTGGAATGTCTTGGTTGCTCATCACTACTTCGTGAACATCCTCCTGCGCAAAGCGTGCTACCATGCTCGATCGAAAAATCAAAAGCTTCTGCTGCCTACTGTACCATCCCAAGGCTCAATTCTTCTACTCTCAGTCATACGAAGAGTTGCGGGGTGAGACACTGCACCGATATCCCCTGAGGTTTGGAGGCGACCGGCCATGGCAGTCGCAATCGCGTCGGCCAGCTCGTCTGCGGAGGGGTTGGGTGTTGGGCGCCCAGGATCTTGCTGGTGTGCTGCCTCTTGTTCCTCATTTCCTCCCCGCTGCTGCTCGGCTCGATGCCGCACCTCCATCTCGGCCATCTTCTTGGCCAGTTTCTCCTCCATCAGCTGCTCCATCCGAGCTGCTACTACTACTCGCTCGTTGACCAGTTCTTCGATCCTGGCGTCCTCCGCTGCTTGGCGGGCTTCCGCTGCTGGGCGGGATCCATCTTCGCGCCTGGAGGCCATCTTGACCCTGCTGTCGATCGCCGCAAGGCGATGCTCCTAAACCAAGCTCGACCGCGAATCTCGTAGACGACGTGTCATAACGCTAGCGTGATCGATAATTCGGGTGGCTCGGTTCTTTGTGGTTGGAGCTCAAAGCGGGTGGCTCATGGCGGAGCGTGGATGGGTAGGAAACGTGTTGAAAACGTAATGCAAAAGTATTGGAAAGTATAGTATTCATCGGGGGCGTGCCAGTGCTCGTCAAACCTTCACGGTATCTGGGCACGCCTTCACTCTTTGTCACTCAACGAATCTCTCTGAATCTCCACCAAATACCTCTCGCAACCAAGGAATATATGTAGAAAGTTCCTATCCCTCCGCATCTCATCACTGTTACTTTCGTACGTACGTACCGGACATCTCAACCGTCATACTATGCTACGAGTACTCCCAATATATCTAATACCCTTTTCATGGGCTGAATAATAGGCGATTGCTTCGCTTGCGTCCCGCTCTCCCTTGTATCCCCTCGTCCTATCTCCCTTGCGGATTTTGCTGCCACCTCTCCCTCTTCCCCGTCCAATATTCTGGCCGGCATTTGTTTCTATTGCAGCCGCTAGGGTACTGGAGAGAGCGCTGGCCCACATCCGACGGGGATTTCGTGGACATAGACTGGCTGCCCGCCGAGGAACCCGTCTAGGACGACCCCAGGGTATGTACCCGCTTGTCTCTCTAGTGTGCCCCCCCCAAGGCTGTAGACCTCAACTAAAACTTTGACATGTAGTGGAGCTCGTTTGTTGTTGCGCTGGTGATGTCTTTTCTATTTGTATTGTTGTCGACATGGTTGTTGTTGCTCACACGCGACAAAAACGAAACGTCCCTCTAACCTGCTGGTCCAATCAGTAGCTGACGGCTCTCTTCGTCGACAGGTATGCTGTGGTTCGATCGCACATATGACTCGTATGCGGCTCTACGTTTTGGCAGCACACGAACTAGCATCTCAGCTGGGGCTCGAGCGCTGCCCGCGTATTTGTCGTCAGTGCATCACATCGTGTCTGGGTGTTGTACCTCTTTAAAGGACCCTCTTCCAATAGTGCCGTATTTCGCACCGGGTGTAACTGTTTCAAGAGCCAGTGCCATATCTTCCCAACGGGTGTACCAGTTTCAAGAGCCCTCTTCCAATCGTGCCATATTTTTTCACCGGGTGTACGTCTTTCAGAGCCTTCTTCGAAAAGTGTGGTATTCTTGCACCGGGTGTGTACCCCCTCGCTTACTGTTCAATTCCGGGCACTCCGTTCGCGTGCAGGAGAAGACCTCGGGGCGTTTCGACACCGACACCAGCCAGGTTGCTGCTGCTGCTGCTGCTGCTGCTGCTGCTGGAGCTGCTGCTGATGCGCTATTCAATGGAGAACTCGAAGGCACCATCAATGAAGGGCTCGACTTGCAGGTACGCAGCAGCAGCAACAGTAACCGTCTCCGGGCGGGTTGGTTGCCCGCGGGAGGGGGTGCACATGCTGGCCAGTTATGTAGCCGCACTGGCCGCCTTGTTGTGCTCATTTTCCGTTAGTTGTACAATTAACGCCTTGCAGCTGTCTCTCTCCCTCCGGCTCGCCCTCAGAATCTACCCGCTCCAACCACAAACGTTTCGTGTCTTGAAAGCCATGTGTTTTCCACGATGACGCGCGGGTTCAATAAACAACCTCACCCAATCCTGTTCATTGATCTTCTTCTTCCCTCATCCGAAGATGACGGACGACATGGAGGAGCTCCGAGAAATGGCCGAGTTGGCCGAGCGCGCTCACAGCAACGACCTTGGTCTTGGCCACCCGGCGGCGCCGGAGCCAGTCCACGATAACGACCCGTCTTGGATGGCGGAGAGGAGCAAGGGGAAGGGCGGCCAAGGGAGCGCGGGCACGCGGCGGCTCGTGCTGGTGCTCCATGGACTCGAGGGGAGCTCGACAGCGCCGCTTACCAAGCGCTTCTCAAACGTCTACACGAAGAACGGGTAGGACCGGGACAGAGTACCGGCTACGGCGTATTAATGGGTATTTTCATAGGAGAAAGTACGGGATTTGAGAGAGTAATTCGCGGCCATGAGAGATCATAGCGGTTGCAGAGAGGCCGGATTTTAGAGTTTTAGCTGCCTTGGTACGGCCCCCTCATGATGCCGTAGCCATTTAGCCATTGCTCTGCGTTGTCTTGTGTCGTTGCTGAACGACCGCTAGACTGATGGTGTCCCTTTCTGCCCTCCTTCCGACATGCCTCCCTGCAGATTTGACGTGGCGGCACTGAACTTTCGGGGGTGCAGCGGGCAGCTCAGCAAGTATCCTGTAGGCTACCACCTTGGTTTCACCGATGATCTACTTCACGTGGTAAGAGAGCTTCTACTGCAGCAGCCGAGGACAACAGACTACCCCGCCCCCCCCGCGCCCGCCCTTGCCCCTTCAGACGTTCGTAAGAGTTGTCGTGATTGAGCCGGTGGCTTGGTCTCGGCAGTGTGGTGGCGATTTTGGTGGACCTACGGGTCCAAACTTCGATGTAGCTAGCTGCTGCCCTCCTTCCCGCGTGACCCTCCGACGCGGGCTGCGTGTTACACACTGTGCATTCCTCAACACGTGGCCCTTGGTCCAGTAGACACGCGTCTATCATACTCTTGATGCAGGAGCAGCGAGGCAGCAGAATGAGAACTCCGTGAGACCTTTCTTTTTGTAAGACCCCAGAAACCAAACCAAGACAACCCAACCAACACGCCACAACAAGAACCCAAATACAACCGTAGATCTGGGAGATGTTCCAAATTCTTCCGTGCACAATAAACTACAGTTTATTCGGTCTTCGACAACAAACTTTCATTTTTCGTGTGTTGCTTGCTGCTTTATTATTATTTGTGTTTCTCCTCGATCTCCCGCCATGCCGACTTTTGATGTACCGAGCTATCTGGCCTCTAGTTTCAAAGTCATTTTCTTCATGTTTTTTATCCGTACTTGTTTGCTGTTCTCCCGCGCTTCCGCCACGTTTATATTGGTTTCTTCCTTGTTCCTTGTTCCGTGGTATCCAGATCGAGGAGATCCACCGCAAGTTTCCAGGCACATGGGACCGGATTTACCTGAGTGGTTTCAGCCTAGGAGGGAACGTCATCGTCAAGTTCTTGGGGGAGCAGGTGAAAAACACCCACGCACCCGGTGTTAGCGTTAGCGTTCCGCAGGCCATGGTGTCAAGCGTTGGCGTCGGTAATCCGCAGGCCATGGTGTGTAGCGTTAGCGTTAGTGATTCGCAGGCCATCCCGCGAGCTACGGCTACCTCCAGGGTGGTGTGGTGGTTTTCATCTCAGGGTGGCATCGGATATGATTTGAGAGAATCACGAACGAGTGAGTGTGCGCCAGCCCGGCCCAATCATCGTTGTGTATTAACTCGGAGTTACAATTTTCATCCAATGGACCCGGGGAAGTCAAGAGCTCTCGAAACACCGCTACTGCTGGGTAGCAGCCTTCACTCCGCCCAGTCTTGCCCAAATGCCTTGAATATCTCGAAAGTAAATCACGCCAGGTTGTTGGCGACCTCATCCAGGCCTGTCCCGCGACGGTTTCACGGCCGTTTCACGAACAGTTTCACATTTTCACGACGATTTCATGGCCGTTTCACGTTTGCAAGGCGGTTTCACGACCTTTTCACTCTTTCAAGGCGGTTGTTGTTACCTCCATATCACAGCCATGAGGTTACTACACTGCTACACCTTTGCAACAGGTGTGCTCCGTTCCCCCCTCCGGTGTTACCGACTGACCCTTTGGCGTTGTCCTTTCTCCATTGCCTTGCCCGCACTTCCCAATCTCCCCACAGAGCGATCGCGCGCGGGACCTCGGCATCTACGGCGCGGCTGTCGGCTGCGTACCGTTCGAGCCTAAGGTCGCAGCAGAGAAGCTCGAGAAAGATCCCATTGGAAGGTAAGACATGACTCCAACAATATCGCGTTGGAAGAAAAGCTAGCTCGAAAATGATCCCGTAGCAAGGAAATAATTAGCTCGAATAACATTCAGTTGGAAGGGAAGAGATAGCTCGAAAAATACCCCGTCATGTGACGATTTAGCCCCTCCCTCGTTAGCTTATGACGCGAAGATGCTATATGCGTTCGTTGATGAGCGTGACGTTAAAACATCATCATCTAAATCGCGCACGTCCCTCTCGTTTCCTGCAACCTCGAAACGCGGTTCGTTTGCTGCAACAGGTACGTGTACACACCGATCTTCATGGGGTGGATGAATATGAAGGCCGCTGCTCACGCCAAGGCCTTCCCGGAGAAGCTCAGCCTCGAGACCGTCCAGAACGTCAAGACCTTCACCCAGTTCAACAGCCACATCTTGTCTCCTGTCTTCGACTTCTCCTCCCCAGACGTGCGTTTCGCTGCTGTCGTCGTCGTCGTCGTCGTACTATGGTTTCGCCTTGAGAAAACTGCGTGCAACCTTGGGGTTAGAGTTAGGGTCAGGCAATGTTAGGGTTGGCGCTGGGTCTGGCCGGAAGCCAACGGCAGACCCAGCGTCTCGCTACGACACCGAATCAGCAACACTCTTCACGGCCCATCCTTTACCGCTGATCCCCACCTCCCCTGCATACGACATGCCCTTTGCTGCGTGGTGCACCTCTCCTGCCCGTCAACATGGACGCCTGCCTGCCTGCCGTGCCCACCACCCAGGAGTTCTACGAGGACGTGAACGCGTCCAACTACCTCTCGAGAGTCAGGGTGCCGCTCATGGTGGTCAACGCCAAAGACGACCCCTTCATCGACGGCGACCACTTGCCGGAGCAGGAGAGGGCCGCAGGCGCCCCCGTGCGCCTCGTCTACCACACCTACGGGGGGCACTGCGGGTGAGACCTTGGGGGTTGGAGGGCAGCACCCATGCGGGTTCCGGGTGTACCGGGAGAATCAGCCGCGGCGGGGCGACAAAACCCTCGGTCGTGTGTCTGGATTGGCAAGCAGTGTTTGGGTGTGTTTTCGGGCGATCCTTGGACGCCATTTCTCCGGGAAGGCCACGAAATAGTTTTGACGAGCAGTGTCGGAGGAACGTGCTTGCCGAGCGTCGAATTTCCTCTCTTGCATTGTTTTCCAATAGTTCTGGGAACTCGACTTCCAATCTTTCGCCCGCGATGCCCCTGACTGCGGACGGTGCACCCTTCTGTTTGAAACGTATGCCTTCCAAGTGACGTTCTTGTCCATCTTCCAGCACATCGTTTGCGTGTGGTCCTGCTGCTACACTACATCCATGTGCATGCTTGGTGGCTTTCCATCCGCCATCAATGTATTCCCATTCCACCCACCTCTCCGCGACTATCTGTGCGCTTCCGGCGTTGCCCCATGTCTCACGGACCGCGTGGCATCCCTCGCGCCTCGTCGACGCGCACGGCACCCACCCACACGCAGGTTTATGTCCGGCGTGCTGTCGACGGCTCTCCAGCGCAAGACCCCCGGGCGTCCGCGCAAGTGGGGCGGCTCCCCCTGGGGGGGGAGCTGGGTTCCTTCAGCCTGGCGTGACGATCCCGAGTCGGTTCCTGAGGCGCCGGATGGGGAGTATACCCCGCCGGATGTGGGTGCCGCCGTCCTGTCCGCTTCTGGCACACCGCCTTCTATCAACGGAGCTCCTTTGGGGACGGAAGGGGGCGGCAGTGCTTGGGACGGGCTGGGCGGTGAAGACGGGGACAGCACGCGGCAGGTTGCGGGGGGAGACGCCATGGTGAAGGAAGGCAGGTGGCTGCCGACCGAGCTGGCGCGGTTCGTGACGCACCTCGAGCACTCCCTGCACAAGGACGGGAGATCGGAGCGGAGAGGCGCGGGAACGTCGGCCGCCGGCCCGAGGTCCTGCGTGGTGAGCAAGTAGTTAACCGTGTGGCCCGTTGTTGTGTGATCCGAGCCTAGTGGTGGGTACGGGTGACCAAGAGCGTGTCGCCACCACTCGTTCGTTGCCACCACCTTAGTACCTCACCCCGCCTCTCCCTCCGCCCGTTGACTTGATTGACTCTGCTGCGACGTCGGAACGTGATGCCGACAAAGCGATGACACGGTGCAAGGCAGCAAGCGAAACGGAGCACAAACAAATTCTCGAACCAACGGGCCGCGAGGGGCGTAGCGCGGCGAATCTTACCTTCCGTCACATACCTAATCGTGTATGTGTGGTGTCAATACTGTTGTGTCTTGTTCCTTACCGGTTGTCCTTCGTCTCGATGGACCTTCAGATGTTTATTTTGCTCGTGGGGAAGGCTGTGGTCCTACGAAGACAAATTTTATATGGGTTAACGCTCTTTGGCACCCCTGTTTGGGGATGCGCCCCCCCCCCACCAGAGGGGTTCCGCAACATCGTACGGAAGTATGGTGAAGTTTGCCCCCATCGAGTGCGTAGCTCGTGTGTTGAGTTTTGGTCTGAGACCCTCGCTGATGTGCATCGAAAGAAACATCTTGCGGCATTGTATAGGTTTTTGTACGGGCCACAGCTCTCGAGGTGTCGTTCTTTTACGCGAGGTTTCGGCAGGCACTGCGCACGTCCCTACTCTACAGACTCAAGGGTACGTATGCGCTCCTTGACTACCACTGGCCTACCGGTGGCTTATAGGTGTTGCTGCACCGTTTACGGCGTGTTTGTCTTCCACGACGGACTTGGTTTGTTCCGAAATGCATGGTCAGCGGGCTAGATCAGGACATATCACGGGGAAGTCGTTTGTTGCAAAATGCATGGTCGGTGGGCTAGACCAGGATGCGCCGCGTCCCTCAGGATTCGAAAAGGCGACGGCGGATAGGAATTACCCTACCCTCGGTCAAATATTTCGTGGAAACCGGTCCGATTCGGCCTTGAAAACGCCCAAATAAAGAATGTGATACCTGTGCCTTGGGGCGATGCTGATGGGGGGTGAAGGTCGTTAGAGGAGCCCACGGCGACCGCGGACTGTGGCACAGAAAGGCGAGTTTCTGTAACTGTGGTTAAGCTTGCACGCTGCTGTTTGACACGCAAGAACAGTCGGTGCTCTTGCTCGACCTTCTTGCGTTTGCCGTCTGCACCTTGAGTCTGTTTGTGTTGACGCGACAAAGACGTGGTACCCTTGCTGGGCGGCAGCCTTTCGATATAAGGGGGGGGAGTCGCGCGGGTGGTTTTCTTGATGATGGTGGTGTTCTAGGTGGCCCCAGGTCGGAGGTGTGGGGGATGGAACTGATGGATGGTGTCTCACGTACGGCCAGTAGCTCGTTGTGGGGGCTACAACATGGTCGTACCTAGTTTGCGGCAGCCGCAACGCAGCAGTTGGTCGTTTCGGGAATTGGTGTGTTCGTTACCGTCGGGGGCTTTCAGACACACGATCGGTGGAAAACAAATGCCAAACTTGAAGGCTTCACGTGCGTTCGAAACCAGCTCGTGAGATGATTACGCTAGCGGTTCATTGTGCGGGCGGCGGGCTTGTTGTTGACAGATCGACGCTTGCGGTAGGATAAGAGCGTTGCGTAGCCAGCTTCTACAATTCCCCTCGCTAGTTCACCTGTTGAAGCTGCAGTGCCGGAAGCTCCGACTGCATACCAGCCCGGGTACATGTCAAGGTGGATCCTCCAGCAACGGTTTTCAAGGGCGGTCGAACGCAGTTTTCGGGGGAGTTTTCGTTGTGCTGTGCTGTCCTGGGATGCTTTTGAGTGAGTGGATCACTGAAACCTCTCATGTACTGCGTAATAAAAAACCGAAAGAGTGTGGGCTGCATAGTACATGAATAATGGGGATCATAGGTGGAAGAGTGGTGTTGGGGTGGCTTAGGGGGGCCAATTGGGCCGTGAAACACGCGGAGGCGCGGATTTCGGTGCAACGAATGTAGCTTTCGTATGGCGAGAAACGCTTACTGTAGCACTGAGAACAAGTTCATGGTTTCTTCGCAGGAACTGCAGGTCTTGCTGTCCTCCACAAGTGTCGTAGCCACGGCAGTACCACGAGCGGGGAAGTACTCAAATCTTCTGCGTTTAGTAAAGGAAATGCTCAAGGGACGTATTGACCGAGGTGGAGCATCGCTTTGGTAGGTAGCGTTTTGTGTGCCGAGAAGCACTGGATATGAGCTGCGTGGTCGGAGGTGTTCGAGAATAAGGGTTGATGCGGTACTAAACGATGTTCATGACAAAACACGCATTTGCCACAGATGCGTTATTTGCAGCCCATTTCCTTGTTGCTTTACAAACAAGATTTCGCGAAAAAAAACGTCTTGAAACGACGACGCCCGGTACTGGTACTGTAGAATAGTAGCAAACGAGCCGGCTTCCCTGTTCTAAAGACGACAAGCGAGCTGCGCACGTGCAAGTGCTACCGGAGTCGGAAATATAGAACGACACAACGAGTGATAGGATTTTCACTGCAAGCCAAGGCTTCGCGCGAACTTTTGAACTGCGCACGTGCAAGTGCTACCGGAGTCGCCGCCGCCGCCGCCGCCGGAACGACGACGACGACGACGACTGATAGGATTTTCACCGCAAGCCAAGGCTTCGCGCCAACCAAGAACTGCGCACGTGCAAGTGCTACCGGAGTCGCCGCCGCCGCCGCCGCCGCCGGACCGCCGGAACGACGACGACGACGACGACTGATAGGATTTTCACCGCAAGCCAAGGCTTCGCGCCAACCAAGAACTGCGCACGTGCAAGTGCTACCGGAGTCGCCGCCGCCGGAACGACCACGACTGATAGGATTTTCACCGCAAGCGGCCGCCGAACAAACAGCAGCTTCGTGCGAGCCAAGAACCGAACACGTGCAAGTGCTACCGAGCGTCGTCGGACAGAACGATACTTCAATGACTGGTAGGATTTTCACCGCAAGCCAAAACAAGGCTTCGTGCGAGCTAGCATATCAATAGCGGTGTCACGGGCTCCAGCTTCTCTACCCCAGGTTTCTTGCCTACCTGCCTTGCCTTTCCCCCCCCCATTCCCCAAAGCAAAGGCAGGCGGCCAGGTAGAACCAGCTATCATCGTAACCAATTAACGCCGTGCGAGCAAGAGCAAGTACACAAGTACACAAGTACACAAGTACACAAGTACACAGAGAGCCGTCTGCCTGCCGAGAAATCCAGCTAGATCTCGACAGCTGCTGCCAAGAAACCACCAGAGGTCCCGATTTCGACATCGATCTGCACAGAAATCAGAAATCAGAAATCAGAGATCGCCCTCTGATCTCGACGTCTGCCCAGAACAAATCAGAAATCAGTCTCCTCGATCTCTCGACACCTACAGTACCTGCCGAGAACCATAAACATAAATCTCTCGACGAAACACCGTACTCCGGTCTAGAACCTAGACCCCCCCCCTCTCGCCTTTTTGGTGTTGCCTTGTCGTCCCCGTTCTTGGAAACAAACGTGGTATCGTGGGGGCGGGTGGGCGGAAGAAGGTCTTGACTTGCTTGGTCTTCTTACCCACGAGCTTCGGACGACACGGTGGTACACGAACGGCACGGCGCAACCTGCCTCAATGAGGGGCAGACACAAGAACAGTGGGAGTGAGATTTTCGGCAGCTAATCGACGGGGTGTACTCTAGGCAAATTCCTTCTTAGGCGGGTACATACTGTGGATGAAGGTGGAACCGACCCTCGTTGATTTGCAGATGCCCAATTTCAACCTCGCGTTTCACCTGTAGACCGGGGTATACCCTGCCACGGCTACTCGTCTCTACATCTTTACCCTGTTACTCGACATGTACCCTGCCTTGACCGGAATGGGACCGTGTCGTCGGCCATTGTATTCGCAGGTATATATATTTTTTCAATCAAGGGACACCTTTATTAGAATATGCCCAATGCCCAATATCCGGCAGGGTTTCTACCCCATTCACTGCAAAGACTTCAATACACATCCTTCGACTGTGGATGCATCTCCTTGGACTGTGGTTTGCCTCGAACGGGTAGAGTCAAGTGATGTGGATGTTAACTTTCAACCACTGGAGCCAACCGCGATGCTAGACACGCTGCATGGTTGAACGCCGCATGGTTGACGCTCCGAAAGGATCAGAAGACGCCGCATGACGCACTTCGACAGGGTAGTGGATCTGGATGGATGGATGTGTGGTCTCGTGGCGGAGAGTGGGAGAGGAGAGAGATACACTTACACGCCCCACGCCCATGTGCATCATCACGAGACAAACGAGTTCTAGACTACTGTAGACGTGCTATGGAGAGTGCTGCATAGACCTACATAATCGGACAGAAAGACAGCGTGGCTGACGGTGGGATGTAGCACCGCAACAACAAACCTCACGCGAGGCAGCCAAGAATTGCAAGCTGCATGCCTACCAAGTCGTACACCAGTACATTCTGGTGTAGTTCTACAGCAGTACGACAGACCATGCAACGTCCGGCAGGATTTCACCGCAACCCCAAGCTTTTTCGTTAGAGTCACAACTCCAGCACATCAATACTGCTGTATGTAGTACATCGGAACGGGGTTCGATGACCATCTCTACCGTTGCAGCACCCCAGGTTTTGCCCGTCGCAGGCAGGCCCTGGATACGACGGTAGGCCACCTTGAAAGTGCTACACGATGTGAACAAGAACAACCAATCAACCAACAGAGGCCAGTCTCTCAAGTGGGTAGCGAGCAGAAACATCCAGTCTACAGCAGCAGTAGTACCTCTGGTACAGCAACTGCTACTGTAATGTGTACTCGGACGTTGTGTAGCTGACGGTGTTGATATCTCTATCCACGGTGCAGCAGCTACACCATCAGCGGAGACTCATTACATGAGGAGAAACGGTGGCTATAGTGTCTTGACAACACGCAGACTACGGCTGGTAAGTCGCGCAGTGGAAACTTGCATGATGGTGGACGGACCTGAGATCATGCTACTGCTGTGGAGCAGCAAAACAAACGGAGATTGCGGAGATTTGCATTCCTCGCACGACCCCCCCTTTGTACATTTTACATTGTACGATATATCTACAATCGGGGCCTCTTTGCTTCATGCAGAGCTTGTTCCATGCCGCCCATCGGGTCGCTAGCTACGAGATCGGCCCTTACCTTCTTACATCATCGTCAAGGAACAGCGTGTCAACAGGCCACCACAGCTAGAGCAGCACCCCGGCCTTCGCTTGTCTTGTCTTTGGGCAGAGGATGACTGGCATGCAAACACAGCAATGGTGAGGGAGGAAAAGATGCGGCGGAATTAATTTATGAACTTTTTTCAATTTGCCGTTGTCCCTGCGTCTCGCTGGCTCTACAAATTTTGTAGCAGCTCACGTCCGAGTCCTTGGTGTGTTATCTCCTTTCTATGAGCGCGGATGGATATGCAACACATACCTCCAAGGGAGGCTGACCTACTGTACATGCCTTGTCTCTGGTTGCGCCTCGATTTGGCACAGCAGAGCAGCAGCAGTTGCGGAAAGGCCGAGGATGCTGTGAGAAGACCACAAACAACTTTCGAAAAACACGGCAATCAGCTCCGGATCTACAGCTGTATCTACTGGGCTCCTCTGTAATCTTCCTCTTTTATGCATACGATAGCGCATCTTTTGCTCACGAATCTGCCTTCCCCTCTGGTACCGTCTGTCGTCAGCTGATAGTGGCTACGGACCTGCAGACACTAGGCGTAATCTGCTGTTAGCTTCTACATACCAGCGGGCGCTTACCAAAGGGGAGGGGCGGACAAGAGAGGGCCAGGCTGTCCTCTGTCCTCTCTGTCCTCGCCGCGCTCTCTTGCGTGTGTGTGTGGTCGTTGCAACCAGCAGGGCTTGGAATGACTTGCTTGCCTTGATTGGTCCGAGGTCGCAAAAAAGAGAGTCGGGCAGCAAAGTAGAGCGTGGGGTTCGGCTGTGAGTGTCTGCCATGTTGGAAAGAGGTGGAGAGAGACATGAGGTCCCTACAGCAGTACACACACACGGCGAAGAGCATGTTCCATATGGCATATCTGGGATGACCGGACAACATGTATGTATGGATGGGTTAAACTTGATCCAACAACAGCAGTCACACAAGGCTGGAGCTAGCCGTTTGTGTTTTTTTTAGGTCAACATTCATTTGCTTCTTGGCGCACCTTCCCGTTGTATCCACAGACGGCCACCACCTTTCGGCACCGACAACACGGCTGCACGGTAGAGAGAGGCAGAATCCTTCATCGCTACGCTAATCCGATCTACTGTACCTACCGATGCAGGGCTTCGCCCGCCGCCATCGCGGTGGTTCTTTGAGAGACAGCAGTCACTGCAGTCCATGAAAGAAAGCGTCTTTTTTGGCTCTCTTTTTTTGTGGTGGTTTGAAAATGAAATCCTGATTTGAACGGACGAGTCTCTCTCGCCCTTCGCCACCTAGAACGGGAAGTAAAAATAACGCACGGAGCGGCGATCGATATGCCCCTTTCTTCTCGCAGCCGCACTCTCAACGCCCGGTCCAGAGAGGATGAGAGAGCATTCTGAGAGCTCTGAGAGATGTGGTAGGGAGAAGCAAATCAGCACATGGCTACAACGGCTGTTCTCTATGTGCCATACAACAGCATGCATGGTAATCTTTCTCGCCTGACTGCGGCAGCTAGCTTCCTTCCGCCGTTGGAAACTACAGGTGCTCCGCCGAGGCTTGCATCTTCACCCCAGCCAGGATCGGGCTCTGGAACATGAGAGAGGACGGCCGTGTGGCGCTGCGATGGTTGGGTCTTGCGTGCAGCTCGATCTTGAGGGCGCGTGGTGGAGGACTGTTTTGGTGGTCTGGGTGAGGTGTGGTTGTGGGAGAGAGGGAAAGAACGGTGAGCTTGCTTGCTGGTGGTCTGGTGGATCATAGTTTTTTTTTTTTTGGTGGAATCCACATCCATCCATCCGTCCACCGTCCGTTCCGTGCGAGAAGACGGTAAAATAGGTGCAGCCCACACCACCAGACCACCATCGCTTTGCACGGCGGGTCCGTGTTACGAAAAACAAATCCTGCGTCATGATGGAGTGTGCATCTGTTGCTAATTCGTCACTGGTTACTAGATAGAATCGACCGGTCGGTGTGCCCCTGCATGGCTACATCTAATTTTTGTTTTCACATACTACTGCTGTACTGTAGAATGCCATTTATATATAGCAAACCTTGAATACTAAGGTATCACCTGGTTTTTACCATCGACGCCCCCACCCCGACAAATTACGTGAATAACAATGCACATAGCGGACGAATTCGGTAACAACACAATTACTTACCCATACCACTCACCGCGTGCGATACTTTCATCACAAAATATATATGTATATGCGTACTCCGGAGTATTTTGCGAAGCCCTACCCCATCGATTGATCAAAGTCTTCCTCTTCTCGTGTATGTTGCAGCCACACCATGCAGACTTGTAGTTAGCGCCCGCACTTACTTGAAGTCTTCAGAACCTGAGGAGGAGCTAAGAAATTCAGGATTTGAATGAAAGAAAACTCAACAACTTGACCGCAAGAACAGACAGACAGGTACTTCCGTCGAAAAGCCTACCAGTACTTGCTCTAAAACGTATAAATATTTA